>JAKOGI010002505.1:0-104188 GCA_029747015.1 Carnegiea gigantea
CGTCCGTAGGGAATTTTGGTAATTTCGAGCGAACATGGGCGGAAGGCCTGATTTGGATGCTTTTTCCTCGTCCTGATCAGTTCTCATCCGACGGCCACAGCAAATGAAACGAGAAAGATCGGTGCTTTTTACGGAAGAAAAAAAAACAAAAAAGGCGTGCGACACGAGGACTTCCCAGGAGGTCACCCATCGTAGTACTACTCTCGCCCAAGCACGCTTGACTGCGGAGTTTTGATGGGATCCGGTGCATTAGTAATAGTATGATCGCCCGCATTGTATTCTTGCGGAGCGAATCCTTTATAGCGTGTACGCGGCTACCGAGTCGCACAAACAGCACGCCAAATCTAAAGAGGTCGCAAGTTCGCAACTGACAGCTCGGAAGCAGCGAGCTAAGAGTGCGTTACGGACGGTCACTCGACCCCTTCATCGCCCCGTGCAAGCATGGGCTTTCGTCCGTGTGTTGAAGTAAAATGGGGCCTCTAATGTGGCTTTCAGGGCCAAGAGGCGTCCGTTGGGGAATTTCGGAAATTTCGAGTGAACAATAGCGGAAGGTCGGACTTAGATGCTTTTTCCTCGTCCTGGTCAGTTCTCATCAGACGGCCACAGCAAATGAAACGAGAAGGATCGGCGCTTTTAACAAAGTAAAAAGCAACGAAAAAGGGGTGCGACACGAGGACTTCCCAGGAGGTCACCCATCCTAGTACTACTCTCGCCCAAGCACGCTTAACTGCGGAGTTCTGATGGGATCCGGTGCTTTAGTGCTGGTATGATCGCGCCCATTGGATTCTTGCGGAACAAATATTTCATTGAGGGCACGCGGCCGCAGAGTCGCGCATACAGCACGCCAGCTCCAAAGATGGCGCTAGTTCGTAACTGACAGCTCGGAAGAGGCGAGCTAAGCGTGCGTTGCGGACGGTAGCTCGACCACCTTCATCTCTCGTGCAAGCATGGGGTTTCATCCGTGTGTTGCAGTATAAAAGGGCCTCTAATGTGGTTTTCAGGGCCAGGAAGCGTCCGTAGGGGAATTTTGGTAATTTCGAGCGAGCATGGGCGGAAGGCCTGATTTGGATTCTTTTTCCTCGTCCTGGTCAGTTCTCATACGACGGCCACAACGAATGAAACGAGAAAGATCGGTGCTTTTTAAGGAAGAAAAAAACAACAAAAAAGGGGAGCAACACGAGGACTTCCCAGGAGGTCACCCATCCTAGTACTACTCTCACCCGAGCACGCTTAGCTGTGGAGTTCTGACTGGATCCGGTGCATTAGTGCGGGTATGATCGCACCCATTGGATTCTTCCGGAACAAATGTTTCATTAAGGGGACGCCGCCGCAGAGTCGCGCATACAGCACGTCAGCTCCAAAGAGGTCGCAAGTTAGTAACTGACAGCTTGGAAGAGGCGAGCTAAGCGTGCGTTACAGACGGTAGCTTGGCCACATTCACCGCCCCGTGCATGCATGGGGTTTCGTCCGTGTGTCGCAGTGAAAAAGGGCCTCTGATGTGGTTTTCAGGACCAGGAGGCGTCCGTAGGGGAATTTCGGTCATTTCGAGTGAACATGGGCGGAGGGACTGATTTGGATTCTTTTTCCTCGTCCTCGTCAGTTCTCATCCGAAGGCAACAGCAAATGAAACGAGAAAGATCGGTGCTTTTTAGAAAGAAAAAACGACGAAAAGGGGGTGCAACACGAGGACTTCCCAGGAGGTCACCCATCCTAGTACTACTCTCGCCCAAGCACGCTTAACTGCGGAGTTCTGATGGGATCCAATGCATTAGCGCTGGTATGATCGCACTCATTGGATTCTTGCGGAACCAATGTTTCATTGAGGGTACACGGCCGCAGAGTCGCGCATACAGCACTCCATTTCCAAAGAGGTCGCAAGTTCGTAACTGACAGCTCGGAAGAGGCGAGCTAAGCGTGCATTCAGGGCCAGGAGGCGTCCGTTGGGGAATTTCGGAAATTTCGAGTGGACAAGGGCGGAAGGTCGAACTTGGATGCTTTTTCCTCGTCCTGGTCAGTTCTCATTCGATGACCACAGCAAATGAAACGAGAAGGATCGGTGCTTTTAAGAAAATAAAAAACAACGAAAAAGGGGTGCAACACGAGGACTTCCCAGGAGGTCACCCATCTTAGTACTACTCTTGCCCAAGCACGCTTAACTGCGGAGTTCTGATGGGATCCGCTGCATTTGTGCTGGTATGAACGCGCCCATTGGATTCTTGCGGAGCGAACGTTTCATTGAGGGTACGCGGCCGCAGAGTCGGCATACAGCACGCCTGCTCCAAAGAGGTCGCACGTTCGCAACTGACAGCTCGGAAGCGGCGAGCTAAGTGTGCGTTACGGACGGTCGCTCGACCCCTTCATCGCCCCGTACAAGCAAGGGCTTTCGTCCGTGTGTTGCAGTAAAATGGGGCCTCTAATGTGGTTTAGGGCCAGGAGGCGTCCGTTGGGGAATTTCGGAAATTTCGAGTGAACAATGGCGGAAGGTCGGACTTGGATGCTTTTTCCTCGTCCTGGTCAGTTCTTATCAGACGGTCAAAGGAAATGAAACGAGAAGGATCGGCGCTTTTAAGAAAGTAAAAAGCTCCGAAAACGGGGTGCAACATGAGGACTCCCCAGGAGGCCACCCATGCTAGTACTACTCTCGCCCAAGCACACTTAACTGCGGAGTTCTGATGGGATCCGGGGCATTGGTGCTGGTTTGATTGCACCCATTGGATTCTTGCAGAACAAATGTTTCGTTGAGGGTACGCGGCCGCAGAATCGCGCATACAGCACGCCACCTCTAAAGAGGTTGCAAGTTCGTAAATGACAACTCGGAAGAGGCGAGCTAAGCGTGCGTTACGGACGGTAGCTCGACCACCTTCATCGCCCCATGCAAGCATGAGGTTTCATCCGTGTGTTGCAGTGAAAAAGGGCCTCTGATGTGGTTTTCAGGGCCAGGAGGCGTCCGTAGGGAAATTTTGATAATTTCGAGCGAACATGGACGGAAGGCCTGATTTGGATTCTTTTTCCTCGTCCTGGTCAGTTCTCCTCCGACGGCCACAGCAAATGAAACGAGAAAGATCGGTGCTTTTTAAGGAAGAAAAAAACAACAAAAAGGGGTGCAACACGAGGACTTCCCAGGAGGTCACCCATCCTAGTACTACTCTCGCCTAAGCACGCTTAACTGCGGAGTTCTGATGGGATCTGGTGCATTGGTGCTGGTTTGATTACACCCATTGGATTCTTGCGGAACAAATGTTTCATTGAGGGAACGCGGCCGCTGAGTCGCGCATACAGCGCGCCAGCACCAAAGAGGTCGCAAGTTCGTAACTGACAGCTCGGAAGAGGCGAGTTAAGCGTGCGTTACGGAAGGTAGATTGGCCACATTCACCGCCCCGTGCATGCATAGGGTTTCGTCCGTGTGTTGCAGTGAAAAAGCGCCTCTGATGTGGTTTTCGAGAACAGGAGGCGTCCGTAGGGGAATTTCGGTCATTTCGAGTGAACATGGGTGGAGGGCCTGATTTGGATTCTTTTTCCTCGTCCTGGTCAGTTCTCATCCGAAGGCAACAGGAAATGAAACAAGAAAGATCGGTGCTTTTTAGAAAGAAAAAAGGACGAAGAAGGGGTGCAACACGAGGACTTCCCAGGAGGCCACCCATCCTAGTACTACTCTCGCCGAAGCACGCTTAACTGCGGAGTCCTGATGGGGTCCGGTGCATTAGTGCTAATATGATCGCACCCATTGGATTCTTGCGGAACAAATGTTTTATTGAGGGAACGAGGCTGCAGAGTCGCGCATACAGCACGCCAGCTCCAAAGAGGTCGGAAGTTCGTAACTACAGCTCTGAAGAGGCGAGCTAAGCGTGCGTTACGGACGGTAGCTTGACAACATTCACCGCCCCGTGCACGCATGGGGTTTCGTACGTGTGTTGCAGTGAAAAAGGGCCTCTGATGTGGTTTTCAGGACCAGGAGGCGTCCGTAGGGGAATTTCGGTCATTTCGAGTGAACATGGTCGCAGGGCCTGATTTGGATTCTTTTTCCTCGTCCTGGTCAGTTCACATCCGAAGGTAACAGCAAATGAAACGAGAAAGATCGGTGCTTTTTAGAAAGAAAAAACGACGAAAAAGGGATGCAACACGAGGTCTTCCCAGGAGGTCACCCATCCTAGTGCTACTCTTGCCCAAGCACGCTTAACTGCGGAGTTCTGATGGGATCCGGTGCATTAGTGCTGGTATGATCGCACCCATTGGATTCTTGCGGAACAAATCTTTCATTGAGGGTACGCGGCCGCAGAGTCGCGCCTACAGCACGCCACCTCTAAAGAGGTCGCAAGTTCGTAAATGACAACTCGGAAGAGGCGCGCTAAGCGTGCGTTACGGACGGTAGCTCGACCACCTTCATCGCCCCGTGCAAGCATGAGGTTTCATCCGTGCGTTGCAGTAAAAAAGGGCCTCTAATGTAGTTTTCAGGGCCAGGAGGCGTCCGTAGGGAAATTTTAGTAATTTCGAGCGAACATGGGCGGAAGGCCTGATTTGGATTCTTTTTCCTCGTCCAGGTCAGTTCTCCTCCGACGGCCACAGCAAATGAAACGAGAAAGATCGGTGCTTTTTAAGGAAGAGAAAAACAACAAAAAAGGGGTGCAACACGAGGACTTCCCAGGAGGTCACCCATCCTAGTACTACTCTCGCCCAAGCACGCTTAACTGCGGTTCTGATGGGATCCGGTTATTAGTCTGGTATGATCGCACCCATTGGATTCTTGCGGAACAATTTTCATTGAGGGTAACGCGCCGCAGAGTCGCGCATACAGCACGCCAGCTCCACAAGAGGTCGCAAGTTCGCAACTGACAGCTCGGAAGCGGCGAGCTAAGCAGTGCGTTACGGACGTCGCTCGACCCCTTCATCGCCCCGTGCAAGCATGGGCTTTTCGTCCTGTGTTGCAGTAAAATGGGGCCTCTAATGTGGTTTTCAGGGCCAGGAGGCGTCCGTTGGGGAATTTCGGAAATTTCGAGTGAACAATGGCGGAAGGTCGGACTTGGATGCTTTTTCCTCGTCCTGGTCAGTTTCATCCGACGGCCACAGCAAATGAAACGAGAAGGATCGGTGCTTTTAAGAAAGTAAAAAAGCAACGAAAAGGGGTTGCAACACGAGGACTTCCCGGAGGTCACCCATCCTAGTACTACTCTCGCCCAAGCACGCTTAACTGCGGAGTTCTGATGGGATCCGTGCTTAGTGCTGGTATGATCGCACCCATTGGATTCTTGCGGAACAAATGTTTCATTGAGGGTACGCGGCCGCAGAGTCGCGCATACAGCACGCCAGCTTCCAAAGAGGTCGCAAGTTCGTAACTGACAGCTCGGAAGAGGCGAGCTAAGCGTGCGTTTACGGACGGTAGCTCGACAACCTTCATCCCCCGTGCAAGCATGGGTTTTCATCCGTGTGTTGCAGTAAAAAAGGGCCTCTAATGTGGTTTTCAGGGCCAGAAGCGTCCGTAGGGGAATTTTGGTAATTTCGGCGAACATGGGCGGAGGCCTGATTTGGATGCTTTTTCCTCGTCCTGGTCAGTTCTCATCCGACGGCCACAGCAAATGAAACGAAAGATGGTGCTTTTAAGAAGAAAAAAAAACAAAAAAGGGTGCAACACGAGGACTTCCCAGGAGGTCACCCATCCTAGCACTACTCTCCGCCCAAGCACGCTTAACTGCGGAGTTCTGATGGGATCCGTGCATTAGTGCTGGTATGATCGCACCCATTGGATTCTTGCGGAACAATGTTTCATTGAGGGTAGCGGGCGCAGAGTCGCGCATACAGCACGCCAGCTCCAAAGAGGTCGCAAGTTCGTAACTGACAGCTCGGGAAGAGCGAGCTAAGCGTGCGTTACGGACGGTAGCTGGACCACATTCATTACCCCGTGCAAGCATGGGTTCCCCGTGTGTTCCAGTGCAAAAAGGGCCTCTAATGTCCGGTTTCAGACCAGGGGCGTCGTAGGTGAATTTGGGATTTCGAGCGAACATGGTCGGAAATTATTTGGAAGCTTTTTCCTCGTCCTGGTCGGTCCTCATCCGGCAGCCGCAGCAAATGAAACGAGAAAGATCGGTGGTTTTGAGAAAGAAAAAACAACAAAAAAGGGGTGCAACACGAGGACTTCCCAGGAGGTCATCCATCCTAGTACTACTCTCGCCCAAGCACGCTTAACTGCGGAGTTCTGATGGGATCCGGTGCTTTAGTGCTGGTATGATCGCGCCCATTGGATTCTTGCGGAACAAATGTTCCGTTGAGGGTACGCGGCCGCAGAGTTGCGCATACAGTACGCCGGCTCCAAAGAGGGCGCAAGTTCGTAACTGACAGCTCGGAAGAGGCGAGCTAAGCGTGCGTTGCGGACGGTAGCTCGACCACCTTCATCCCCCGTGCAAGCATGAGGTTTCATCCGTGTGTTGCAGTAACAACGGGCCTCTAATGTGGTTTTCAGGGTCAGGAAGCGTCCGTAGGGGAATTTTGGTAATTTCGAGCGAACATGGGCGGAAGACCAGATTTGGATTCTTTTTCCTCGTTCTGGTCAGTTCGCCTCCGACGTCCACAGCAAATGAAACGAGAAAGATCGGTGCTTTTTAAGGAAGAAAAAAATAACAAAAAAGGGGTGCAACACGATGACTTCCCAGGAGGTCACCCGTCCTAGTACTACTCTTGCCCAAGCAGGATTAACTGCAGAGTTCAGATGGGATCCGCTGCATTAGTGCTGGTATGATCGCACCCATTGGATTCTTGCGGAGCAAATGTTTCATTGAGGGTACGCGGCCGGAGAGTCGCGCATACAGCACGCCTGCTCCAAAGAGGTCGCAAGTTCGCAACTGACAGCTCGGAAGCGGCGAGCCAAGAGTGTGTTACGGACGGTCGCTCGACCCCTTCATCGCCCCGTGCAAGCATGGGCTTTTGTCCGTGTGTTGCAGTAAAATGGGGCCTCTAATGTGGTTTTCAGGGCCAGGAGGCGTCCGCCGGGGAATTTCGGAAATTTCGAGTGAACAACGAGAAGGTCGGACTTGGATGCATTTTCCTCGTCCTGGCCAGTTCTCATCCGATGACCACAGCAAATGAAACGAGAAGGATCGGTGCTTTTAAGAAAGTAAAAAACAACGAAAAAGGGGTACAACACGAGGACCTCCCGGGAGGTCACCCATCCTAGTACTACCCTTACCCAAACACCCTTGACTGCGGAGTTCTTATGGGATCCGCTGCATTAGTGCTGGTATGACCGCACCCATTGGATTCTTGCGGAGCAAATGTTTCATTGAGGGTACGCGGCCGCAGAGTCGCGCATACAGCACGCCAGCTCCAAAGAGGTCGCAAGTTCGTAACTGACAGCTCGGAAGCGGCGAGCTAAGAGTGCGTTACGGACGGTCGCTCGACCCCTTCATCGCCCTGTGCAAGCATGGGCTTTCGTCCGTGTGTTGCAGTAAAATGGGGCCTCTAATGTGGTTTTCAGGGCCAGGAGGCGTCCGCTGGGGAATTTCGGAAATTTCGAGTGAACAATGGCAGAATGTCGGACTTGGATGCTTTTTCCTCGTCCTGGTCAGTTCTCATTAGACGGCCACAACGAATGAAACGGGAAGGATCGGTGCTTTTAAGAAAGTAAAAAGCAACGAAAAAGGGGTGCAACACGAGGACTTCCCAGGAGGTCACCCATCCTAGTACTAGTCTCGCCCAAGCACGCTTAACTGCGGAGTTCTGATGGGATCCGGTGCATTAGTGCTGGTATGATCGCACCCATCGAATTCCTGCGGAACAAATGTTTCATTGAGGGTACGCGGCCGCTGAGTTGCGCATAAAGCACGCCGGCTCCAAAGAGGTCGCAAGTTCGTAATTGACAACTCGGAAGAGGCGAGCTAAGCGTGCGTTACGGACGGTAGCTCGACCACCTTCATCGCCCCGTGCAAGCATGGGGTTTCATCCATGTGTTGCAGTAAGAAAGGGCCTATGATGTGGTTTTCAGGGTCAGGAGGCGTCCGTAGGGGAATTTGGGTAATTTCGAGCGAACATGGGCAGAAGGCCTGATTTGGATGCTTCTTCCTCGTTTTGGTCAGTTTTCATCCGACGGCTACAGCAAATGAAATGAGAAAGATCGGTGCTGTTTAAGATGGAAAAAAACAACAAAAAAAGGATGCAACACGAGGACTTCCCAGGAGGTCACCCATCCTAGTACTACTCTCGCCCAAGCACGCTTAACTGCGGGGTTCTGATGGGATCCAATGCATTAGTGCTGGTGTGATCGCACCCATTGGATTCTTGCGGAACAAATGCTTCATTGAGGGAACGCGGCCGCAAAGTCCCGCATGCATCGCCCCGTGCAAGCATGGGCTTTCGTCCGTGTGTTGTAGTAAAATGGGGCCTCTCAAGTGGGTTTCAGGGCCAGAAGGCGACCGTTGGGGAATTTCGGATATTTCGAGTGAACAAGGGCAGAAGGTCGGACGTGGATGCTTTTTCCTCGTCCTGGTCAGTTCTCATCCGATGACCACAGCAAATGAAACGAGAAGGATCGGTGCTCTTAAGAAAGTAAAAAACAACGAAAAAGGGGTGCAACACGAGGACTTCCCAGGAGGTCACCAATTCTAGTACTACTCTCGCCCAAGCACGCTTAACTGCGGAGTTCTGATGGGATCCGGTGCATTAGTGCTGGTAGGATCGCACCCATTGGATTCTTGCGGAACAAATGTTTTCATTGAGGGAACGCTCCCCCCGAGGCCGCAAAGGCGACATGCAGCACGCCTGCTCCAAAGAGGTCGCAAAGTTCGCAAACTGACTGCTCGGATAGCGGCGAGCTAAAGAGTGCGTTACGGAGGCCCCTCGACCCTTCATCGCCCCGTGCACAGCATGGGCTTTCGTCCGGTCTGTTGCAGGAAAAATGGGCCTCTAATGTGGTTTCAGGGCAGGAGGAGTCCGCTGGCGGAAGTTCGAAATTTTCGAGTGAACGATGGCGGAGGGTCGGAGTTGGATGCTTGTTCCGGTCCTGGCTTGTTCCATCAGACAGGCCCACAGGCAAATGAAACGAGAAGGATCGGTGCTTTTAAGAAAAAAAAAATAACGAAAAAGGGGCGCAACACGAGGACTTCCCAGGGGGTCACCCATCCTAGTACTACTCTCGCCCAAGCACGCTTAATTGCGCATTTTTGATGGGATCCGGTGCATTAGTGCTGGGATGATCGCACCCATTGGATTCTTGCGGAACAAATGTTTCATTGAGGGTACGCGGCCGTAGAGTCGCGCATACAGCACGCCAGCTCCAAAGAGGTCGCAAGTTCGTAACTGACAGCTCGGAAGAGGCGAGCGAAGCGTGCGTTACGGACGGTAGCTCGACCACCTTCATCGCCCCGTGCAAGCATGGGGTTTCATCCGTGTGTTGCAGTAAAATGGGGCCTCTCAAGTGGTTTTCAGGGCCAGGAGGCGTCCGTTGGGGAATTTCGGAAATTTCGAGTGAACAAGGGCGGAAGGTCGGAGTTGGAAGCTTTTTCCCCATCTAGGTCAGTTGTCATCCGATGACCACTGCAAATGAAACGAGAAGAATCGGTGCTTTTAAGAAAGTAAAAAACAACGAAAAAGGGGTGCAACACGAGGACTTCCCAGGAGGTCACCCATCCTAGCGCTACTCTCGCCCAAGCACGCTTAACTGCGGAGTTCTGATGGGATCCGGTGCATTGGTGCTGGTATGATCGCACCCATTGGATTCTTGAGGAACAAATGTTTCATTGAGGGAACGCTGCCGCAGAGTCGCGCGTACAGCACGCCAGCCCCAAAGAGGTCGCAAGTCCTTAACTGACAGCTCGGAAGAGGCGAGCTAAGCGTATGTTACGGACGGTAGCTCGGCCACCTTCATCGCCCCGTGCAAGCATGGGGTTTCATCCGTGTGGCGCAGTAAGAACGGGCGTCTGATGTGGTTTTCAGGGTCAGGAGGCATCCGTTGGGGAATTTCAGTAATTTCGAGCGAACATGGGCGGAAGGCCAGATTTGGAGGCATTTTCCTCGTCCGGGTCAGTTCTCATCCGACGGCCACAGCAAATGAAACGAGAAAGACCGGTCCTTTTTAAGGAAGAAAAAAACAACAAAAAAGGGGTGCAACACGAGGACTTCCCAGGGAGTCACCCATCCTAGTACTACTCTCGCCCAAGCACGCTTAACTGCGGAGTTCTGATGGGATCCGGTGCATTAGTGCTGGTATGATCGTACCCATTGGATTCTTGCGGAACAAATGTTTCATTGAGGGAACGCGGCCGTAGAGTCGCGCATACAGCACGCCAGCTCCAAAGAGGTCGCAAGTTCGTAACTGACAGCTCGGAAGAGGCGAGCTAAGCGTGCGTTACGGACGGTAGCTCGACCACCTTCATCGCCCTGTGCAAGCATGGGGTTTCATGCGTGTGTTGCTGTAAAACTGTGCCTCTGATGTGGTTTTCAGGGCTAGGAGGCGTCCGTAGGGGAATTTTGGTAATTTCGAGCGAACATGGGCGGAAGGCCTGATTTGGATTCTTTTTCCTCGTCCAGGTCAGTTCTCCTCCGACGGCCACAGCAAATGAAACGAGAATGATCGGTGCTTTTTAAGGAAGAAAAAAACAACAAAAAAGGATTGCAACACGAGGACTTCCCAGGAGGTCACCCATCCTAGTATTACTCTTGCCCAAGCACGCTTAACTGCGGAGTTCGCATGGGATCCGGTGCATTAGTGCTGGTATGATCGCACCCATTGGATTCTTGCGGAACAAATGTTTCATTGAGGGAACGCGGCTGCAGAGTCGCGCATACAGCACGCCAGCTCCAAAGTGGTCGGAAGTTCGTAACTGACAGCTCGGAAGAGGCGAGCTAAGCGTGCGTTACGGACGGTAGCTTGACCACATTCACCACCCCGTGCACGCATGGGGTTTCGTACGGGTGTGGCAGTGAAAAAGGGCCTCTGATGTGGTTTTCAGAACCAGGAGGCGTCCGTTGGGGAATTTCGGTCATTTCGAGTGAATATGGTCGGAGGGCCTGATTTGGATTCTTTTTCCTCGTCCTGGTCAGTTCTCATCCGAAGGCAACAGCAAATGAAACGAGAAAGATCGGTGCTTTTTAGAAAGAAAAAGCGACGAAAAAGGGGTGCAACACAAGGACTTCCCAGGAGGGCACCCATCCTAGTACTACTCTCGCCCAAGCACGCTTAACTGCGGAGTTCTGATGGGATCCGGTGCATTAGTGCTGGTATGATCGCCCCCACTGGATTCTTGCGGAACAAATCTTTTATAGAGTGTACGCGGCAACCGAGCCGCACAAACAGCGCGCCAAATCTAAGGAGGTCGCAAGTTCGTAACTGACAGCTCGGAAGCGGCGAGCTAACCGTGCGTTACGGAAGGTAGCTCGACCACCTTCATCGCCCCGTGCAAGCATGGGGTTTCGTCCGTGTGTTGCAGTAAAAAAGGGCCTCTGATGTGGTTTTCAGGGCCAGGAGGCGTCCGTAGGGGAATTTTGGTAATTTCGAACGAATATGGGCGGAAGGCCTGATTTGGATGCATCTTCCTCGTCCGGGTCAGTTCTCATCCGACGGCCACAGCAAATGAAACGAGAAAGACCGGTCCTTTTTAAGGAAAAAAAAAAAACAACAAAAACGGGGTGCAACACGAGGACTTCCCAGGGGGTCACCTATCCTAGTACTACTCTCGCCCAAGCACGCTTAACTGCGGAGTTCTGATGGGATCCGGTGCATTAGTGCTAGTATGATCGTACCCATTGGATTCTTGCGGAACAAATGTTTCATTGAGGGAACGCGGCCGTAGAGTCGCGCATACAGCACGCCAGCTCCAAAGAGGTCGCAAGTTCGGAACTGACAGCTCGGAAGAGGCAAGCTAAGCGTGCGTTACGGACGGTAGCTCGACCACCTTCATCGCCCCGTGCAAGCATGGGGTTTCATGCGTGTGTTGCTGTAAAACGGGGCCTCTGATGTGGTTTTCGGGGCCAGGAGGCGTCCGTCGGGGAATTTTGGTAATTTCGGGCGAACATGGGCGGAAGGCCTGATTTGGATGCTTTTTCCTCGCCCTGATCAGTTCTCATCCGACAGCCATAGCAAATGAAACGAGAAAGATCGATGCTTTTTAAGGAAGAAAAAAACAACAAAGAAGGGGTGCAACACGAGGACTTCCCGGGAGGTCACCCATCGTAGAACTACTCTCGCCCAAGCACGCTTAACTGCGGAGTTTTGATGGGATCCGGTGCATTAGTGCTGGTATGATCGCACCCATTGGATTCTTGCGGAACAAATGTTTCATTGAGGGAACGCGGCTGCAGAGTCGCGCATACAGCACGCCAGCTCCAAAGAGGTCGGAAGTTCGTAGCTGACAGCTCGGAAGAGGCAAGCTAAGCGTGCGTTACGGAAGGTAGATTGACCACATTCACCGCCCCGTGCATGCATAGGCTTTCGTCCCTGTGTTGCAGCGAAAAAGTGCCTCTGAGGTGGTTTTCAGAACCAGGAGGCGTCCGTAGGGGAATTTCGGTCATTTCGAGTGAACATGGGCGGAGGGCCTGATTTGGATTCTTTTTCCTCGTCCTGGTCAATTCTCCTCCGACGGCCACAGCAAATGAAACGAGAAAGATCGGTGCTTTTTAAGGAAGAAAAAAACAACAAAAAGGGGTGCAACACGAGGACTTCCCAGGAGGTCACCCATCCTAGGACTACTCTCGCCCAAGCACGCTTAACTGCGGAGTTCTGATGGGATCCGGTGCATCAGTGCTGGTATGATCGCACCCATCGGAATCTGGCGGAACAAGTCTTTTATGGAGTGTACGCGGCCGCCGAGTCGCTCATAGATCGCGCAAAATCTAAAGAGTTCGCAAGTTCGTAACTGACAGCTCGGAAGCGGCAAGCTAAGAGTGCGTTACGGACGGTCGCTCGACCGCCTTCACGCGCACCCCCGGCAAGCATGGGCTTTCGTCCCGTCTGTTGCTTTAGTAAAATGGGGGCCTCTGCCATGTGGTTTGCAGGGCGCAGGAGGCGTCTGCTTGGGGAATTTCGGAAATTCGATGCGTGAACAATGGCGTAAGGTCGGAGTGTAGGATTTTCCTCGTCCTGGATAGTTCTATCAGCGGCCGCAGCAAATGAAACGAGAAAGATCGGTGGTTTTGAGAAAGAAAAAACAACGAAAAAGGGGTGCAACACGAGGACTGCCCAGGAGGTCACCCATCCCAGTACTACTCTCGCCCAAGCACGCTTAACTGCGGAGTTCTGATGGGATCCGGTGCTTTAGTGCTGGTATGATCGCACCCATTGGACTCTTGCGGAACAAATGCTTCATTGAGGGAACGCGGCCGCAGAGTCGCGCATACAGCACGCCAGCTCCAAAGAGGGCGTAAGTTCGTAACTGACAGCTCGGAAGAGGCGAGCTAAGCGTGCGTTGCGGACGGTAGCTCGACCACCTTCATCTCCTGTGCAAGCATGAGGTTTCATCCGTGTGTTGCAGTAAAAAAGGGCCTCTAATGTGGTTTTCAGGGTCAGGAGGCGTCCGTAGGGGAATTTTGGTAATTTCGAGTGAACATGGGCGGAAGGCCTGATTTGGATTCTTTTTCCTCGTCCTGGTCAGTTCTCCTCCGAAGGCCACAGCAAATGAGACAAGAAGGATCGGTGCTTTTTAAGGAAGAAAAAAACAACAAAAAAGGGGTGCAACACAAGGACTTCCCAGGAGGTCACCCATCCTAGTACTACTCTCGCCCAAGCACGCTTAACTGCGGAGTTCTGATGGGATCCCGTGCATTAGTGCTGGTATGATCGCACCCATTGGATTCTTGCGGAACAAATGTTTCATTGAGGGTACGCGGCCGCAGAGTCGCGCATACAGCGCGCCAGCTCCAAAGAGGTCGCAAGTTCGTAACTGACAGCTCGGAAGAGGGGAGCTAAGCGTGCGTTACGGACGGTAGCTGGACCACATTCACCGCCCCGTGCATGCATGGGGTTTCGTCCGTGTGTTGCAGTGAAAAAGTGCCTCTGATGTGGTTTCCGAACCATTTTTTTTTTTTTTGGAGGGTCCGTAGGGGATTCGTCATTTCGACAATGTGAACATGTTGCGGAGGGCCGATTTGGATTCTTTTTCCTCGTCATGGTCAGTTCCATCCAAAGCACAGCAAATGAAACGAGAAAGATCTGTGCTTTTTAAGGAAGAAAAAAACAACAAAAAAGGGGTGCAACACGAGGACTTCCCAGGAGGTCACCCATCCTAGTGCTACTCTCGCCCAAGCACGCTTAACTGCGGAGTTCTGATGGGATCCGGTGCATTAGTAATAGTATGATCGCACACATTGTATTCTTGCGGAACAAATCCTTTATAGCGTGTACGCGGCTACCGAGTCACACAAACAGCGCTCAAAATCTAAAGAGGTCGCAAGTTCGCAACTGACAGCTCGGAAGCGGCAAGCTAAGAGTGCGTTACGGACGGTCACTCGACCCCTTCATCGCCCCGTGCAAGCATGGGCTTTCGTCCGTGTGTTGCAGTAAAATGGGGCCTCTAATGTGGTTTTCAGGGCCAGGAGGCGTCTGCTGGGGAATTTCGGAAATTTCGAGTGAACAATGGCGGAAGATCGGACTTGGATGCTTTTTCCTTGTCCTGGTCAGTTCTCGTCTGACGGCCACAGCAAATGAAACGAGAAGGATCCGTTCTTTTAAGAAAGTAAACAGCAACGAAAAGGGGGTGCAGCACGGGACTTCCCAGGAGGTCACCCATCCTGGTACTACACTCGCCCAAGCACGCTTAACTGCGGAGTTCTGATGGGATCCGGTGCATTAGTGCTGGTATGATCGCACCCATTGGATTCTTGCGGAACAAAGGTTTCATTGAGGGAATGCGGCCGCAGAGTCGCGCATACAGCACGCCAGCTCTAAAGAGGTCGCAAGTTCGTAACTGACAGCTCGGAAGAGCGAGCTAAGCGTGCGTTACGGACGGTCGCTCGACCGCTTCATCGCCCCGTGCAAGCATGGGGTTTCGTCCGTGTGTTGCAGTAAAATGGGGCCTCTAATGTGGTTTTCAGGGCCAGGAGGCGTCCGTTGGGGAATTTTGGTCATTTCGAGTGAACATGGCGGAAGGTCTGATTTGGATTCTTTTTCCTCGTCCTGGTCAGTTCTCCTCCGACGGCCACAGCAAATGAGACGAGAAGGATCGGTGCTTTTAAGGAAGTAAAAAGCAACGAAAAAGGGGTGCAAGACGAGGACTTCCCAGGAGGTCACCCATCCTAGTACTACTCTCGCCCAAGCACGCTTAACTGCGGAGTTCTGATGGGATCCGGTGCTTTAGTGCTGGTATGATCGCGCCCATTGGATTCTTGCGGAACAAATATTTCATTGAGGGTACGCGGCCGCAGAGTCGCGCATACAGCACGCCAGCTCCAAAGAGGTCGCATGTTCGTAACTGACGGCTCGGAAGAGGCGAGCTAAGCGTGCGTTGCGGACGGTAGCTCGACCACCTTCATCTCTCGTGCAAGCATGGGGTTTCATGCGTGTGTTGCAGTAAAAAAGGGCCTCTGATGTGGTTTTCAGGGCCAGGGGGCGTCCGTAGGGGAATTTTTGTAATTTCGATCGAACATGGGCGGAAGCCTGATTTGGATTCTTTTTCCTTGTCTTGTTCAGTTCTCATCCGACGGCTATATCAAATGAAAGGAGAAGATCGGTGCTTTTTAAGGAAGAAAAAACAACGAAGAAGGGGTGCAACACGAGGACTTCCCAGGAGGTCACCCATCGTAGTAGTACTCTCGCCCCAGCGCG
Organism: Carnegiea gigantea; assembly: GCA_029747015.1. Classification (NCBI taxonomy): domain Eukaryota; kingdom Viridiplantae; phylum Streptophyta; class Magnoliopsida; order Caryophyllales; family Cactaceae; genus Carnegiea; species Carnegiea gigantea. The sequence continues at coordinate 15,737 of JAKOGI010002505.1, forward strand.
CTTAACTGCTGAGTTTTGATGGGATCCGGTGCATTAGTGCTGGTATGATCGCACCCATTGGATTCTTGTGGAAGAAATGTTTCATTGTGGGAACGCGGCTGCAGAGTCGTGCGTGCAGCGCGGCTGCTCCAAAGGGGTCGGAAGTTCGTAACTGACTGCTCGGAAGCGGCGAGCTAAGCGTGCGTTACGGACGGTCGCTTGCCCCCTTCATCGCCCCGTGCATGCATGGGGTTTCGTCCGTGTGTTGCAGTAAAATGTGCCTCTGATGTGGTTTTCAGGGCCAGGAGGCGTCCGTTGGGGAATTTCGGTCATTTCGAGTGAACATGGGCGGAGGTCTGATTTGGATTTTTTTTCCTCGTCCTGGTCAGTTCTCATCCGACGGCCACAGCAAATGAAACGAAAAGATCGGTGCTTTTTAGAAATAAAATGCGACGAAAAGGGGGTGCAACACGAGGACTTCCCAGGAGGTCACCATCCTAGTACTACTCTCGCCTGAGCACGCTTAACTGCGGAGTTCTGATGGGGTCCGTTGCTTTAGTGCTGGTGTGATCGCACCTGTTGGATTCTTGCGGAATAAATGTTTTATTGAGGGTACGCGGCCGCAGAGTCGCGCATACAGCACGCCAGCTCTAAAGGGGTCGCAAGTTCGTAACTGACAGCTCGGAAGAGGCGAGCTAAGCGTGCGTTGCGGACGGTAGCTCGACCCCCTTCATCGCCCCGTGCAAGCATGGGCTTCGTCCGTGTGTTGTCGTAAAATGGGCCTCTCATGTGGTTTTCAGGGCTAGGAGGCGTCCGTTGGGGAATTTTGGTAATTTCGAGTGGACATGGGCGGAAGGTCGATTTGGATTCTTTTTCCTCGTCCTGGTCAGTTCTCCTTCGATGGCCACAGCAAATGAAACGAGAAGGATCGGTGCTTTTAAGGAATAAAAAACAACGAAAAAGGGGTGCAACACTAGGACTTCCCAGGAGGTCACCCATCTTAGTACTACTGTTGCCCAAGCACGCTTAACTGCGGAGTTCTGATGGGATCCGGTGCATTTGTGCTGGTATGATCGCGCCCATTGGATTCTTGCGGAGCTAGTGTTTCATTGAGGGTACGCGGCCGCAGAGTCGCGCATGCAGCACGCCTGCTCCAAAGAGGTCGCAAGTTCGCAACTGACTGCTCGGAAGCGGCGAGCTAAGAGTGCGTTACGGGCGGTCGCTCGACCCCTTCATCGCCCCGTGCATGCATGGGCTTTCGTCCGTGTGTTGGAGTAAAATGGGGCCTCTAATGTGGTTTTCAGGGCCAGGAGGCGTCCGTTGGGGAATTTCGGAAATTTCGAGTGAACAATGGCGGAAGGTCGGACTTGGATGCTTTTTCCTCGTCCTGGTCAGTTCTTATCAGACGGCCACAGCAAATGAAACGAGAAGGATCGGTGCTTTTAAGAAAGTAAAAAGCACCGAAAATGGGGTGCAGCATGGTGACTCCCCAGGAGGTCACCATCCTAGTACTACTCTCGCCCAAGCACGCTTAACTGCGGAGTTCTGATGGGATCCGGTGCTTTGGTGCTGGTTTGATTGCACCTATTGGATTCTTGCAGAACAAATGTTTCGTTGAGGGTACGCGGCCGCAGAATCGCGCATACAGCACGCCACCTCTAAAGAGGTTGCAAGTTCGTAACTGACAGCTCGGAGGCGGCGAGCTAAGCGTGTGTTACGGACGGTCGCTCGACCCCTTCATCGCCCCGTGCAAGCATGGGGTTTTGTCCGTGTGTTGCATTGAAATGGGGCCTCTAATTTGGTTTTGAGGGCGAGGAGGCGTCCGTCGGGGAATTTCGGTAATTTCGAGTGAACATGGCGAAGGTCTGACTTGGATGCTTTTTCCTCGTCCTGGTCAGTTCTCATCCGATGGCCGCAGCAGATGAAACGAGAAGGATCGGTGCTTTTAAGGAAGAAAAAACAACGAAAAAGGGGTGCAACACGAGGACTTCCCGGGAGGTCACCCATCCTAGTACTACTCTTGCCCAAGCACGCTTGACTGCGGAGTTCTTATGGGATCCGGTGCATTAGTGCTGGTATGATCGCACCCATTGGATTCTTGCGGAGCAAGTGTTTCATTGAGGGTACGCGGCCGCAGAGTCGCGCATACAGCATGCCAGCTCCAAAGAGGTCGCAAGTTCGTAACTGACAGCTCGGAAGCGGTGAGTTAAGCGTGCGTTACGGACGGTCGCTCGACCCCTTCATCGCCCTGTGCTAGCATGGGCTTTCGTCTGTGTGTTGCAGTAAAATGGTGCCTCTCATGTGGTTTTCAGGGCCAGGAGGCGTCCGTTGGGGAATTTCGGAAATTTGGAGTGAACAATGGCGGAATGTCGGACTTGGATGCTTTTTCCTCGTCTTGGTCAGTTCTCATTCGATGGCCACAGCGAATGAAACGGGAAGGATCGGTGCTTTTAAGAAAGTAAAAAGCAACGAAAAAGGGGTGCAACACGAGGACTTTCCAGGAGGTCACCCATCCTAGTACTACTCTTGCCCAAGCACGCTTAACTGCGGAGTTCTGATGGATCCGGTGCATTAGTGTTGGTATGATCGCGCCCATTGAATTCTTGCTGAACAAATGTTTCATTGAGGGTACGCGGCCGCTGAGTTGCGCATAAAGCACGCCGGCTCCAAAGAGGTCGCAAGTTCGTAACTGACAACTCGGAAGAGGCGAGCTAAGCGTGCGTTACGGACGGTAGCTCGACCACCTTCATCGCCCCGTGCATGCATGGGGTTTCATCCATGTGTTGCAGTAAGAAAGGGCCTATGATGTGGTTTTCAGGGTCAGGAGGCGTCCGTAGGGGAATTTGGGTAATTTCGAGCGAACATGGGCAGAAGGCCTGATTTGGATGCTTCTTCCTCGTTTTGGTCAGTTTTCATCCGACGGCTACAGCAAATGAAATGAGAAAGATCGGTGCTGTTTAAGATGGAAAAAAACAACAAAAAAAGGATGCAACACGAGGACTTCCCAGGAGGTCACCCATCCTAGCACTACTCTCGCCCAAGCACGCTTAACTGCGGGGTTCTGATGGGATCCGGTGCATTGGTGCTGGTATGATCGCACCCATTGGATTCTTGCGGAACAAATGCTTCATTGAGGGTATGCGGGCGCAGAGTCGCGCATACAGCACGCCAGCTCCAAAGAGGTCGCAAGTTCGTAACTGACAGCTCGGAAGAGGCGAGCTAAGCGTGCGTTACGGACGGTAGCTCGACCACCTTCATTACCCCGTGCAAGCATGAGGTTTCATCCGTGTGTTCCAGTAAAAAAGGGCCTCTAATGCGGTTTCAGGGCCAGGAGGCGTCTGTAGGGGAATTTTGGTGATTTCGAGCGAACATGGGCGGAAGGCTTGATTTGGATTCTTTTTCTCGTTCTGGTCAGTTCTCCTCCGACGGCCACAGCAAATGAAACGGGAAAGATCGGAGCTTTTTAAGGAAGAAAAAAACAACAAAAAAGGGGTGCAACACGAGGACTACCCAGGAGGTCACCCATCCTAGTACTACTCTCGCCGAAGCACGCATAACTGCGGAGTTCTGATGGGATCCGGTGCATTAGTGCTCGTATGATCGCACCCATTGGATTCTTGCGGAACAAATGTTTCATTGAGGGTACGCGACCGCAGAGTCGCGCATACAGCACGCCAGCTCCAAAGAGGTCGCAAGTTCGTAACTGACAGCTCGGAGGAGGCGAGCTAAGCGTGCGTTACGAACGGTAGCTCGACCCCCTGCATCGCCCCGTGCAAGCATGGGCTTTCGTCCGTCTGTTGTAGTAAAATGGGGCCTCTCAAGTGGTTTTCAGGGCCAGAAGGCGTCCGTTGGGGAATTTCGGATATTTCGAGTGAACAAGGGCAGAAGGTCGGACTTGGATGCTTTTTCCTCGTCCTAGTCAGTTCTCATCCGATGACCACAGCAAATGAAACGAGAAGGATCGGTGCTTTTAAGAAAGTAAAAAACAACGAAAAAGGGGTGCAACACGAGGACTTCCCAGGAGGTCACCAATTCTAGTACTACTCTCGCCCAAGCACGCTTAACTGCGGAGTTCTGATGGGATCCGGTGCATTAGTGCTGGTATGATCGCACCCATTGGATTCTTGCGGAACAAATGTTTCACTGAGGGAACGCGGCCGCAGAGTTGCACATACAGCACGCCTGCTCCAAAGAGGTCGCAAGTTCGCAAGTGACAGCTCGGAAGCGGCGAGCTAAAAGTGCGTTACGGACGGTCACTAGACCCCTTCATCGCCCCGTGCAAGCATGGGCTTTCGTCCGTGTGTTGCAGTAAAATGGGTCCTCTAATGTGGTTTTCAGGGCCACGAGGCGTCCGTTGGGGAATTTCGGAAATTTCGAGTGAACAATGGCGGAAGGTCGGACTTGGATGCTTTTTCCTCGTCCTGGTCAGTTCTCATCAGACGGCCACAGCAAATGAAACGAGAAGGATCCGTCCTTTTAAGAAAGTAAAAAGCAACGAAAAAGGGGTGCAACACGAGGACTTCCAGGAGGTCGCCCATGCTAGTACTGCTCTCGCCCAAGCACGCTTAACTGCGGAGTTCTGATGGGATCCGGTGCATTAGTGCTAGTATGATCGCACCCATTGGATTCTTGCGGAACAAATGTTTCATTGAGGGAACGCGGCCGCAGAGTCGCGCATACAGCACGCCAGCTCCAAAGAGGTCGCAAGTTCGTAATTGACAGCTCGGAAGAGGCGAGCGAAGCGTGCGTTACGGACGGTAGCTCGACCACCTTCATCGCCCCGTGCAAGCATGGGCTTTCGTCCGTGTGTTGCAGCAAAATGGGGCCTCTCAAGTGGTTTTCAGGGCCAGGAGGCGTTCGTTGGGGAATTTCGGAAATTTCGAGTGAACAAGGGCGGAAGGTCGAACTTGGTTGCTTTTTCCTCGTCCTGGTCAGTTCTCATTCGATGACCACAACAAATGAAACGAGAAGGATCGGTGCTTTTAAGAAAGTAAAAAACAACGAAAAAGGGGTGCAACACGAGGACTTTCCAGGAGGTCACCCATCCTGGTACTACTCTCGCCCAAGCACGCTTAACTGCGGAGTTCTGATGGGAAACGGTGCATTAGTGCTGGTATGATTGCACCCATTGGATTCTTGCAGAGAAAAACGTTTCATTGAGGGTACGCGGCCGCAGAGTCGCGCATACAGCACGCCAGCTCCAAAGGGGTCGCAAGTTCGTAACTGGCAGCTCGGATGGTGCGAGCTAAGCGTGCGTTACGGACGGTAGCTCGACCCCCTGCATCGCCCCGTGCAAGCATGGGCTTTCGTCCGTGTGTTGCAGCAAAATAGGGCCTCTCAAGTGGTTTTCAGGGCCAGGAGGCGTCCGTTGGGGAATTTCGGAAATTTCGAGTGAACAAGGGCGGAAGGTCGAACTTGGATGCGTTTTCCTCGTCCTGGTCAGTTCTCATTCGATGACCACAGCAAATGAAACGAGAAGGATCGGTGCTTTTAAGAAAGTAAAAAACAACGAAAAAGGGGTGCAACATGAGGACTTCCCAGGAGGTCACCCATTCTAGTACTACTCTCGCCCAAGCACGCTTAACTGCGGAGTTCTGATGGGATCCGGTGCATTAGTGCTGGTATGATCGCACCCATTGGATTCTTGCAGAACAAATGTTTCATTGAGGGAACGCGGCCGCAAAGTCCCGCATGCAGCACGCCTGCTCCAAAGAGGTCGCTAGTTCGCAACTGACTGCTCGGAAGCGGCGAGCTAAGAGTGCGTTACGGACGGTCCCTCGACCCCTTCATCGCCCCGTGCAAGCATGGGCTTTCGTCCGTGTGTTGCAGTAAAATGGGGCCTCTAATGTGGTTTTCAGGGCCAGGGGGCGTCCGCTGGGGAATTTCGGAAATTTCGAGTGAACAATGCCAGAAGGCCGGAGTTGGATGCTTTTTCCTCGTCCTGGTCAGTGCTTATCAGACGGCCACAGCAAATGAAACGAGAAGGATCGGTGCTTCTAAGAAAGTAAAAGGCAACGAAAAAGGGGTGCAACACGAGGACTTCCCAGGAGGTCACCCATCCTAGCACTACTCTCGCCCAAGCACGCTTAACTGCGGAGTTCCGGTGCATTGGTGCTGGTATGATCGCACCTATTGGATTCTCGCGGAACAAAAGTTTCATTGAGGGAACGCGGCCGCAGAGTCGCGCGTACAGCATGCCAGCCCCAAAGAGGTCGCAAGTTCTTAACTGACAGCTCGGAAGAGGCGAGCTAAGCGTTTGTTACGGACGGTAGCTCGACCACCTTCATCGCCCCGTGCAAGCATGGGGTTTCATCCGTGTGGTGCAGTAAGAACGGGCCTCCGATGTGGTTTTCAGGGTCAGGAGGCGTCCGTTGGGGAATTTCAGTAATTTCGAGCGAACATGGGCGGAAGGCCTGATTTGGATGCATTTTCCTCGTCCGGGTCAGTTCTCATCCGACGGCCACAGCAAAAGAAACGAGAAAGACCGGTCCTTTTTAAGGAAGAAAAAAACAACAAAAAAGGGGTGCAACACGAGGACTTCCCAGGGGGTCACCCATCCTAGTACTACTCTCGCCCAAGCACACTTAACTGCGGAGTTCTTATGGGATCCGGTGCATTAGTGCTGGTATGATCGTACCCATTGGATTCTTGCGGAACAAATGTTTCATTGAGGGAACGCGGCCGTAGAGTCTCGCATACAGCACGCCAGCTCCAAAGAGGTCGCAAGTTCGTAACTGACAGCTCGGAAGAGGCGAGCTAAGCGTGCGTTACGGACGGTAGCTCGACCACCTTCATCGCCCCGTGCAAGCATGGGGTTTCATGCGTGTGTTGCTGTAAAAAAGGGCCTCTGATGTGGTTTTCAGGGCCAGAGGCGTCCGTAGGGGAATTTTGGTAATTTCGAGCGAACATGGGCGGAAGGCCTGATTTGGATGCTTTTTCCTCGCCCTGATCAGTTCTCATCCGACGGCCATAGCAAATGAAACGAGAAAGATCGGTGCTTTTTAAGGAAGAAAAAAACAACAAAGAAGGGGTGCAACACGAGGACTTCCCAGGAGGTCACCCATCGTAGTACTACTCTCGCCCAAGCACGCTTAACTGCAGAGTTTTGATGGGATCCGGTGCATTAGTGCTGGTATGATCGCACCCATTGGACCTTGCGGAACAAATGTTTCATTGTGGGAACGCGGCCGCAGAGTCCCGCGTGCAGCACGCCTGCTCCAAAGAGGTCGCAAGTTCGCACTGACTGCTCGGAAGCGGCGAGCTAAGAGTGCGTTACGGACGGTCACTCGACCCCTTCATCGCCCCGTGCAAGCATGGGCTTTCGTCCGTGTGTTGCAGTAAAATGGGGCCTCTAATGTGGTTTCAGGGCCAAGAGGCGTCCGTTGGGGAATTTCGGAAATTTCGAGTGAACAATGGCAGAAGGTCGGACTTAGATGCTTTTTCCTCGTCCTGGTCAGTTCTCATCAGACGGCCACAGCAAATGAAACGAGAAGGATCCGTGCTTTTAAGAAAGTAAAAATCAACGAAAAAGGGGTGCAACACGAGGACTTCCCAGGAGGTCACCCATCCTAGTACTACTCTCGCCCAAGCACGCTTAACTGCGGAGTTCTGATGGGATCCGGTGCGTTGGTGCTGGTATGATCGCACCAATTGGATTCTTGCAAGATAAATGTTTCATTGAGGGTACGCGGCCGCAGAATCGCGCATGCAGCACGCCACCTCTAAAGAGGTCGCAAGTTCGTAAATGACAACTCGGAAGAGGCGAGCTAAGCGTGCGTTACGGACGGTAGCTCGACCACCTTCATCGCCCCGTGCAAGCATGAGGTTTCATCCGTGTGTTGCAGTAAAATAGGGCCTCTATGTGGTTCCGGGCCAGGGAGGCGTCGTAGGGAAATTTTGCGTAAGTCGAGCGAACAGGAACGGAAGGCCTGATTGCGATTCTTTTTCCCACCCATGGGTCAGTTATCATCCGACGGCCACAGCAAATGAAACGAGAAAGATCGGTGCTTTTTAAGGAAGAAAAAAACAACAAAAAAGGGTGCAACCCGAGGACTTCCCAGGAGGTTACCCATCCTAGTACTACTCTCGCCCAAGCACGCTTGACTTCGGAGTTCTGATGGGATCCGGTGCATTAGTGCTGGTATGATCGCACCCATTGGATTCTTGCGGAACAAATGTTTCATTGAGGGAACGCGGCTGCAGAGTCGCGCATACAGCACGCCAGCTCCAAAGTGGTCGGAAGTTCGTAACTGACAGCTCGGAAGAGGCGAGCTAAGCGTGCGTTACGGACGGTAGCTTGACCACATTCACCACCCCGTGCACGCATGGGGTTTCGTACGGGTGTGGCAGTGAAAAAGGGCCTCTGATGTGGTTTTCAGAACCAGGAGGCGTCCGTTGGGGAATTTCGGTCATTTCGAGTGAATATGGTCGGAGGGCCTGATTTGGATTCTTTTTCCTCGTCCTGGTCAGTTCTCATCCGAAGGCAACAGCAAATAAAACGAGAAAGATCGGTGCTTTTTAGAAAGAAAAAACGACGAAAAAGGGGTGCAACACGAGGACTTCCCAGGAGGTCACCCATCCTAGTGCTACTCTCGCCCAAGCACGCTTAACTGCGGAGTTCCGATGGGATCCGGTGCATTAGTGCTAGTATGATCGCACCCATTGGATTCTTGCGGAACAAATGTTTCATTGAGGGTACGCGACCGCAGAGTCGCGCATACAGCACGCCAGCTCCAAAGAGGGCGCAAGTTCGTAACTGACAGCTCGGAAGAGGCGAGCTAAGCGTGCGTTACGGACGGTAGCTCGACCACCTTCATCGACCCGTGCAAGCATGGGGTTTCATCCGTGTGTTGCAGTAAAAAAGGGCCTCTGATGTGGTTTTCAGGGCCAGGAGGCGTCCGTAGGGGAATTTTGGTAATTTCGAACGAATATGGGCGGAAGGCCTGATTTGGATGCATTTTCCTCGTCCGGGTCAGTTCTCATCCGGCGGCCACAGCAAATGAAACGAGAAAGATCGGTGCTTTTTGAGGAAGAAAAAAACAACAAAAAAGGGGTGCAACACGAGGACTTCCCAGGAGGTCACCCATCCTAGTACTACTCTCGCCCAAGCACGCTTAACTGCGGAGTTCTGATGGGATCCGGTGCATTAGTGCTGGTATGATCGCACCCATTGGATTCTTGCGGAACAAATGTTTCATTGAGGGAACGCGGCCGTAGAGTCGCGCATACAGCACGCCAGCTCCAAAGAGGTCGCAAGTTCGGAACTAACAGCTCGGAAGAGGCGAGCTAAGCGTGCGTTACGGACGGTAGCTCGACCACCTTCATCGCCCCGTGCAAGCATGGGGTTTCATGCGTGTGTTGCAGTAAAAAAGGGCCTCTGATGTGGTTTTCAGGGCCAAGGGGCATCCGTAGGGGAATTTTAGTAATTTCGAGCGAACATGGGCGGAAGGCCTGATTTGGATGCTTTTTCCTCGCCCTGATCAGTTCTCATCCGACGGCCATAGCAAATGAAACGAGAAAGATCGGTGCTTTTTAAGGAAGAAAAAAACAACAAAGAAGGAGTGCAACACGAGGACTTCCCAGGAGGTCACCCATCGTAGTACTACTCTCGCCCAAGCACGCTTAACTGCGGAGTTTTGATGGGATCCGGTGCATTAGTGCTGGCATGATCGCACCCATTGGAACCTTGCGGAACAAATGTTTCATTGTGGGAACGCGGCCGCAGAGTCCCGCGTGCAGCACGCCTGCTCCAAAGAGGTCGCAAGTTCGCACCTGACTGCTCGGAAGCGGCGAGCTAAGAGTGCGTTACGGACGGTCACTCGACCCCTTCATCGCCCCGTGCAAGCATGGGCTTTCGTCCGTGTGTTGCAGTAAAATGGGGCCTCTAATGAGGTTTTCAGAGCCAAGAGGCGTCCGTTGGGGAATTTCGGAAATTTCGAGTGAACAATGGCAGGAGGTCGGACTTAGATGCTTTTTCCTCGTCCTGGTCAGTTCTCATCAGACGGCCACGGCAAATGAAACGAGAAGGATCCGTGCTTTTAAGAAAGTAAAAATCAACGAAAAAGGGGTGCAACACGAGGACTTCCCAGGAGGTCACCCATCCTAGTACTACTCTCGCCCAAGCACGCTTAACTGCGGAGTTCTGATGGGATCCGGTTCATTAGTGCTGGCATGATCGCACCAATTGGATTCTTGCAGAATAAATGTTTCATTGAGGGTACGCGGCCGCAGAATCGCGCATACAGCACGCCACCTCTAAAGAGGTCGCAAGTTCGTAAATGACAACTCGGAAGAGGCGCGCTAAGCGTGCGTTACGGACGGTAGCTCGACCACCTTCATCGCCCCGTGCAAGCATGAGGTTTCATCCGTGTGTTACCGTGAAAAGGGCCTCTAATGTAGTTTTCAGGGCCAGGAGGCGTCCGTAGGGAAATTTTGGTAATTTCGAGCGAACATGGGCGGAAGGCCTGATTTGGATTCTTTTTCCTCGTCCAGGTCAGTTCTCCTCCGACGGCCACAGCAAATGAAACGAGAAAGATCGGTGCTTTTTAAGGAAGAGAAAAACAACAAAAAAGGGGTGCAACACGAGGACTTCCCAGGAGGTCACCCATCCTAGTACTACTCTCGCCCAAGCACGCTGAACTGCGGAGTTCTCATGGGATCCGGTGCATTAGTGCTGGTATGATCGCACCCATTGGATTCCTGCGGAACAAATGTTTCATTGAGGGAACGCGGCTACAGAGTCGCGCATACAGCACGCCAGCTCCAAAGAGGTCGGAAGTTCGTAACTGACAGCTCGGAAGAGGCGAGCTAAGCGTGCGTTACGGACGGTAGCTTGACCACATTCACCGCCCCGTGCATGCATGGGGTTTCGTCCGTGTGCTGCAGTGAAAAAGTGCCTCTGATGTGGTTTTCAGGACCAGGAGGCGTCCGTAGGGGAATTTCGGTCATTTCGTGTGAACATGGTCGGAGGGCCTGATTTAGATTCTTTTTCCTCGTCCTGGTCAGTTCTCATCCGAAGGAAATAGCAAATGAAACGAGAATGATCGGTGCTTTTTAGAAAGAAAAAACGACGAAAAAGGGGTGCAACACGAGGACTTCCCAGGAGGTCACCCATCCTAGTACTACTCTTGCCCAAGCACGCTTAACTGCGGAGTTCTGATGGGATCCGGGGCATTGGTGCTAGTATGATCGCACCCATTGTGTTCTTGCGGAACAAATGTTTCATTGAGGGTACGCGACCGCAGAGTCGCGCATACAGCACGCCAGCTCCAAAGAGGTCGCAAGTTCGTAACTGACAGCTCGGAAGAGACGAGCTAAGCGTGCGTTACGGACGGTAGCTCGACCACCTTCATCGCCCCGTGCAAGCATGGGGTTTCATCCATGTGTTGCAGTAAGAAAGGGCCTCTGATGTGGTTTTCAGGGTCAGGAGACGTCCGTAGGGGAATTTGGGTAATTTCGAGCGAACATGGGCAGAAGGCCTGATTTGGATGCTTTTTCCTCATCCTGGTCAGTTTTCATCTGACGGCCACAGCAAATGAAATGAGAAAGATCGGTGCTGTTTAAGGTGGAAAAAAACAACAAAAAAAGGATGCAACACGAGGACTTCCCAGGAGGTCACCCATCCTAGTACTACTCTCGCCCAAGCACGCTTAACTACGGAGTTCTGATGGGATCCGGGGCATTAGTAATAGTATGATCGCACGCATTGTATTCTTGCGGAACAAATCCTTTATAGCGTGTACGCGGCTACCGAGTCGCGCAAACAGCGCGCCAAATCTAAAGCGGTCGCAAGTTCGCAACTGGCAGCTCGGAAGCGGTGAGCTAAGAGTGCGTTGCGGACGGTCACTCGACCCCTTCATCGCCCCGTGCAAGCATGGGCTTTCGTCCGTGTGTTGCAGTAAAATGGGGCCTCTAATGTGGTTTTCAAGGCCAGGAGGCGTCCTTCGAAAATTTCGAGTGAAAAGGGCGGAAGGTCGGAGTTGGATGCTTTTTCCTCGTCCTGGTCAATTCTCATCAGACGGTCACAACAAATGAAACGAGAAGGATTGGTGCTTTTAAGAAAGTGAAAAGTAACGAAAAAGGGGTGCAACACGAGGACTTCCCAGGAGGTCACCCATCCTAGTACTACTCTCGCCCAAGCACGCTTAACTGCGGAGTTCTGATGGGATCCGGTGCTTTAGTGCTGGTATGACCGCACCCATTGGATTCTTGCGGAACAAATATTTCATTGAGGGTACGCGGCCGCGGAGTCGCGCATACAGCACGCCAGCTCCAAAGAGGGCGCAAGTTCGTAACTGACAGCTTGGAAGAGGCGAGCTAAGCGTGCGTTGCGGACGGTAGCTCGACCACCTTCATCTCCCGTGCAAGCATGAGGTTTCATCCGTGTGTTGCAGTAAAAAAGGGCCTCTAATGTGGTTTTCAGGGTCAGGAGGCGTCCGTAGGGGAATTTTGGTAATTTCCAGCGAACATGGGCGGAAGGCCTGATTTGGATTCTTTTTCCTCGTCCTGGTCAGTTCTCCTCCGACGGCCACAGCAAATGAGACGAGAAGGATCGGTGCTTTTTAAGGAAGAAAAAAACAACAAAAAAGGGGTGCAACACGAGGACTTCCCAGGAGGTCACCCACCCTAATACTACTCTCGCCCAAGCACGCTTAACTGCGGAGTTCTGATGGGATCCGGTGCATTAGTGCTGTTATGATCGCACCCATTGTATTCTTGCGGAACAAATGTTTCATTGAGGGAACGCGGCTGCAGAGTCGCGCATGCAGCACGCCAGCTCCAAAGAGGTCGGAAGTTCGTAACTGACAGCTCGGAAGAGGCGAGGTAAGCGTGCGTTACGGAAGGTAGATTGACCACATTCACCGCCCCGTGCATGCATAGGCTTTCGTCCCTGTGTTGCAGCGAAAAAGTGCCTCTGAGGTGGTTTTCAGAACCAGGAGGCGTCCGTAGGGGAATTTCGGTCATTTCGAGTGAACATGGGCGGAGGGCCTGATTTGGATTCTTTTTCCTCGTCCTGGTCAGTTCTCATCCGAAGGCAACAGCAAATGAAACGAAAAAGATCGGTGCTTTTTAGAAAGAAAAAACGACGAAAAAGGAGTGCAACACGAGGACTTCCCAGGAGGTCACCCATCCTAGTACTACACTCGCCTAAGCACGCTTAACTGCGGAGTTCTGATGGGGTCCGGTGCATTTGAACTAGAATGATCACACCCATTGGATTCTTGCGGAACAAATGTTTTATTGAGGGTACGCAGCCGCAGAGTCGCGCATACAGCACGCCAACTCCAAAGGGGTCGCAAGTTCGTAACTGACAGCTCGGAAGAGGCGAGCTAAGCGTGCGTTACGGACGGTAGCTCGACCCCCTGCATCGCCCCGTGCAAGCATGGGCTTTCGTACGTGTGTTGCTGTAAAATGGGGCCTCTCAAGTGGTTTTCAGGGCCAGGAGGCGTCCGTTGGGGAATTTCGGAAATTTCGAGTGAACAAGGGCGGAAGGTCGAACTTGGATGCTTTTTCCTCGTCCTGGTCAGTTCTCATTCGATGACCACAGCAAATGAAACGAGAAGGATCGGTGCTTTTAAGAAAGTAAAAAACACCGAAAAAGGGGTGAAACACGAGGACTTCCCAGGAGGTCACCCATCTTAGTACTACTCTTGCCCAAGCACGCTTAACTGCGGAGTTCTGATGGGATCCGCTGCATTTGTGCTGGTATGAACGCACCCATTGGATTCTTGCAGAGCAAACGTTTCATTGAGGGTACGCAGCCGTAGAGTCGCGCATACAGCACGCCAGCTCCAAAGGGGTCGCAAGTTCGTAACTGACAGCTCGGATGAGGCGAGCTAAGCGTGCGTTACGGACGGTAGCTCGACCCCCTGCAGCGCCCCGTGGAAGCATGGGCTTTCGTCCGTGTGTTGCAGCAAAATGGGGCCTCTCAAGTGGTTTTCAAGGCCAGGAGGCGTCCGTTGGGGAATTTCGGAAATTTCGAGTAAACAAGGGCGGAAGGTCAAACTTGGAAGCTTTTTCCTCGTCCTGGTCAGTCCTCATTCGATGACCACAGCAAATGAAACGAGAAGGATCGGTGCTTTTAAGAAAGTAAAAAACAACGAAAAAGGGGTGCAACACGAGGACTTCCCAGGAGGTCACCCATCTTAGTACTACTCTTGCCCAAGCACGCTTAACTGCGGAGTTGTGATGGGATCCGCTGCATTTGTGCTGGTATGAACGCACCCATTGGATTCTTGCAGAGCAAACGTTTCATTGAGGGTACGCGGCCGCAGAGTCGCGCATACAGGGCGCCTGCTCCAAAGACGTCGCAAGTTCGCAACTGACATCTCGGAAGCGGCGAGCTAAGTGTGCGTTACGGACGGTCGCTCGACCCCTTCATCGCCACGTGCAAGCAAGGGCTTTCGTCCGTGTGTTGCAGTAAAATGGGGCCTCTAATGTGGTTTTCAGGGCCAGGAGGCGTCCACTGAGGAATTTCGGAAATTTCGAGTGAACAATGGCGGAAGGTCGGACTTGGATGCTTTTTCCTCGTCCTGGTCAGTTCTCATCAGACGGCCACAGCAAATGAAACGAGAAGGATCTGTGCTTTTAAGAAAGTAAAAAGCAACGAAAAAAGGGTGCAGCACGAGGACTTCCCAGGAGGTCACCCATCCTGGTACTACACTCGCCCAAGCATGCTTAACTGCGGAGTTCTGATGGGATCCGGTGCATTAGTGCTGGTATGATCGCACCCATTGAATTCTTGCGGAACAAATGTTTCATTGAGGGTACGCGGCCGCAGAGTCGCGCATACAGCGCGCCAGCTCCAAAGAGGTCGCAAGTTCGTAACTGACGGCTCGGAAGAGGCGAGCTAAGCGTGCGTTACGGACGGTAGCTCGACCACCTTCATCGCCCCGTGCAAGCATGAGGTTTCATCCGTGTGTTGCAGTAAAAAAGGGCCTCTAATGTGGTTTTCAGGGTCAGGAGGCGTCCGTAGGGGAATTTTGGTAATTTCGAGCGAACATGGGCAGAAGGCCTGATTTGGATTCTTTTTCCTCATTCTGGTCAGTCCTCCTCCGACGGCCACAGCAAATGAAACGAGAAATATCGGTGCTTTTTAAGGAAGAAAAAAACAACAAAAAAGGGGTGCAACACGAGGACTTCCCAGGAGGTCACCCATCCTAGTGCTACTCTCGCCCAAGCACGCTTCACTGCGGGGTTCTGATGGGATCCGGTGCTTTAGTGCTGGCATGATCGCGCCCATTGGATTCTTGCGGAACAAATGTTTCGTTGAGGGTACGCGGCCGCAGAGTTGCGCATACAGTACGCCAGCTCCAAAGAGGGCGCAAGTTCGTAACTGACAGCTCGGAAGAGGCGAGCTAAGCGTGCGTTGCGGACGGTAGCTCGACCACCTTCATCCCCCGTGCAAGCATGAGGTTTCATCCGTGTGTTGCAGTAAAAAAGGGCCTCTAATGTGGTTTTCAGGGTCAGGAAGCGTCCGTAGGGGAATTTTGGTAATTTCGAGCGAACATGGGCGGAAGGCCTGATTTGGATTCTTTTTCCTCGTTCTGGTCAGTTCTCCTCCGACGGCCATAGCAAATGAAACAAGAAAGATCGGTGCTTTTTAAGGAAGAAAAAAATAACAAAAAAGGGGTGCAACACGAGGACTTCCAAGGAGGTCACCCATCCTGGTACTACTCTTGCCCAAGCAGGATTAACTGCGGAGTTCAGATAGGATCCGCTGCATTAGTGCTGGTATGATCGCACCCATTGGATTCTTGCGGAGCAAATGTTTCATTGAGGGTACGCGGCCGCAGAGTCGCGCATACAACACGCCTGCTCCAAAGATTTCGCAAGTTCGCAACTGACAGCTTGGAAGCGGCGAGTTAAGAGTGCGTTACGGACGGTCGCTCGACCCCTTCATCGCCCCGTGCAAGCATGGGCTTTCGTCCGTGTGTTGCAGGAAAATGGGGCCTCTAATGTGGTTTTCAGGGCCAGGAGGCGTCCGTTGGGGAATTTCGGAAATTTCGAGTGAACAAGGGCGGAAGGTCAGACTTGGATGCTTCTTCCCCGTCCTGGTCAGTTCTCATCAGACGGCCACCGCAAATGAAACGAGAAGGATCGGTGCTTTTAAGAAAGTAAAAGGCAACGAAAAAGGGGTGCAACACGAGGACTTCCCAGGAGGTCACCCATCCTAGTACTACTCTCGCCCAAGCACGCTTAACTGCGGAGTTCTGATGGGATCCGGTGCATCAGTGCTGGTATGATCGCACCCATTGGATTCTTGCGGAACAAATGTTTCATTGAGGTGCGCGGCCGCAGGAGTCGCGCGTACAGCACGCCCAGCTCCAAAGAGGTCGCAAGTTCGTAACTGACAGCTCGGAAGAGGCGAGCTAAGCGTGCGTTTACGGACGGTAGCTCGACCACCTTCATCGCCCCGTGCAAGCATGAGGTTTCATCCGTGTGTTGCAGTAAAAAGGGCCTCTAATGGGTTTTCAGGGCCAGGAGGCGTCCGTTGGAGAATTTGGTAATTTCGAGCGAACATGGGCGGAAGGCCTGATTTGGATTCTTTTTCCTCATTCTGGTCAGTTCTCCTCCGACGCCGCAGCAATGAAACGAGAAAGATCTGTGCTTTTTAAGGAAGAAAAAAACAACAAAAAAGGGGTGCAACACGAGGACTTCCCAGGAGGTCACCCATCCTAGTGCTACTCTCGCCCAAGCACGCTTCACTGCGGGGTTCTGATGGGATCCGGTGCTTTAGTGCTGGCATGATCGCGCCCATTGGATTCTTGCGGAACAAATGTTTCGTTGAGGGTACGCGGCCGCAGAGTTGCGCATACAGTACGCCAGCTCCAAAGAGGGCGCAAGTTCGTAACTGACAGCTCGGAAGAGGCGAGCTAAGCGTGCGTTGCGGACGGTAGCTCGACCACCTTCATCCCCGTGCAAGCATGAGGTTTCATCCGCGTGTTGCAGTGAAAAAGGGCCTCTAATGTGGTTTTCAGGATCATGAAACGAGAAAGATCGGTGCTTTTTAAGGAAGAAAAAAATAACAAAAAAAGGGTGCAACACGAGGACTTCCCCGGAGGTCACCCATCCTAGTGCTACTCTCGCCCAAGCACGCTTAACTGCGGAGTTCTGATGGGATCCGGTGCATTGGTGCTGGTACGATCGCACCCGTTGGATTCTTGCGGAACAAATGTTTCATTGATGGAACGCGGCTGCCAAGTCGCGCATACAGCACGCCAGCTCCAAAGAGGTCGGAAGTTCGTAACTGACAGCTCGGAAGAGGCGAGCTAAGCGTGCGTTACGGACGGTAGCTTGACCACATTCACTGCCCCTTGCACGCATGGGGTTTCGTACGCGTGTTGCAGTGAAAAAGGGCCTCTGATGTGGTTTTCAGGATCAGGAGGCGTCCGTAGGGGAATTTCGGTCATTTCGAGTGAACATGGTCGGAGGGCCTGATTTGGATTCTTTTTCCTCGTCCTGGTCAGTTCTCATCCGAAGGCAACAGCAAATGAAAAGAGAAAGATCGATGCTTTTTAGAAAGAAAAAACGACGAAAAAGGGGTGCAACACGAGGACTTCCCAAGAGGTCACCCATCCTAGTACTACTCTTGCTCAAGCATGCTTAACTGCGGGGTTCTGATGGGATCCGGTGCATCAGTGCTAGTATGATCGCACCCATTGGATTCTTGCGGAACAAATGTTTCATTGAGGGTACGCGGCCGCAGAGTCGCGCATACAGCACGCCATCTCCAAAGAGGTCGCAAGTTCGTAACTGACAGCTCGGAAGAGCCGAGCTAAGCGCAAGTTACGGACGGTAGCTTGACCACATTCACCGCCCTGTGCATGCATGGGGTTTCATCCGTGTGTTGCAGTAAAAAAGGGCCTCTGATGTGGTTTTCAGGGCCAGGAGGCGTCCGTAGGGGAATTTCGGTCATTCCGAGTGATCATGGGCGGGGGGCCTGATTTGGATTCTTTTTCCTCGTCTTGGTCAGTTCTCATCCGAAGGCAACAGCAAATGAAACGAGAAAAATCGGTGCTTTGTAGAAAGAAAAAAAGACGAAAAAGGGGTGCAACACGAGGACATCCCAGGAGGTCACCCATCCTAGTACTACTCTCGCCTAAGCACGCTTAACTGCGGAGTTCTGATGGGGTCCGGTGCATTGGTGCTGGTTTGATTGCACCCATTGGATTCTTGCGGAACAAATGTTTCATTGGGGGAACGCGGCCGCAGAGTCGCACGTACAGCACGCCAGCACCAAAGAGGTCGCAAGTTCGTAACTGACAGCTCGGAAGAGGCGAGCTAAGCGTGCGTTACTACAGGTAGATTGGCCACATTCACCGCCCCGTGCATGCATACGGTTTCGTCCGTGTGTTGCGGTGAAAAAGTGCCTCTGATGTGGTTTTCGAGACCAGGAGGCGTCCGTAGGGGAATTTCGGTCATTTCGAGTGAACATGGGCGGAGGGCCTGATTTGGATTCCTTTTCCTCGTCCTGGTCAGTTCTCATCCGAAGGCAACAGTAAATGAAACGAGAAAGATCAGTGCTTTTTAGGAAGAAAAAACGACGAAAAAGGGGTGCAACACGAGGACTTCCCAGGAGGTCAGCCATCCTTGTACTACTCTCGCCTAAGCACGCTTAACTGCGGAGTTCTGATGGGGTCCGGTGCATTTGAACTAGAATGATCACACCCATTGGATTCTTGCGGAACAAATGTTTCATTGAGGGTACGCAGCCGCAGAGTCGCGCATATAGCACGCCAGCTCCAAAGAGGTCGCAAGTTCGTAACTGACAGCTCGGAAGAGGCGAGCTAAGCGTGCGTTACGGACGGTAGCTCGACCCCCTGCATCGCCCCGTGCAAGCATGGGCTTTCGTCCGTGTGTTACAGTAAAATGGTGCCTCTCAAGTGGTTTTCAGGGCCAGGAGGCGTCCGTTGGGGAATTCCGGAAATTTCGAGTAAACAAGGGCGGAAGGTCGGTCTTGGATGCTTTTTCCTCGTCTTAGTCAGTTCTCATCCGATGACCACAGCAAATGAAACGAGAGGGATCGGTGCTTTTAAGAAAGTAAAAAACAACGAAAAAGGGGTGCAACACGAGGACTTTCCAGGTGGTCACCCATCCTAGTACTACTCTTGCCCAAGCACGCTTAACTGCGGAGTTCTGATAGGATCCGCTGCATTAGTGCTGGTATGATTGCACCCGTTGGATTCTTGCGGAGCAAACGTTTCATTGAGGGTACGCGGCCGCAGAGTCGCACATACAGCACGCCTGCTCCAAAGAGGTCCCAAGTTCGTAACTGACAGCCCAGAAGAGGCGAGCTAAGCGTGCGTCACGGACGGTAGCTTGACCCCCTGCATCCCCCGTGCAAGCATGGGCTTTCGTCCGTGTGTTGCAGTAAAATGGGGCCTCTAATGTGGTTTTCAGGGCCAGGAGGCGTCCGCTGGGGAATTTCGGAAATTTCGAGTGAACAATGGCGGAAGGTCGGACTTGGATGCTTTTTCCTCGTCCTGGTCAGTTCTCATCAGACGGCCACAGCAAATGAAACGAGAAGGATTCGTGCTTTTAAGAAAGTAAAAAGCAACGAAAAAGGGGTGCAACACGAGGACTTCCCAGGAGGTCACCCATCCTGGTACTACTCTCACCGAAGCATGCTTAACTGCGGAGTTCTGATGGGATCCGGTGCATTGGTGCTGGTATGATCGCACTCATTGGATTCTTGCGGAACAAATGTTTCATTGAGGGCACGCGGCCGCAGAGTCGTGCGTACAGCACGCCAGCTCCAAAGAGGTCCCAAGTTCGTAACTGACAGCTCGGAAGAGGCGAGCTAAGCGTGCGTTATGGACGGTAGCTCGACCACCTTCATCGCCCCGTGCAAGCATGAGGTTTCCTCCGTATGTTGCAGTAAAAAAGGGCCTCTAATGTGGTTTTCAGGGCCAGGAGGCGTCTGTAGGGGAATTTTGGTAATTTCGAGCGAACATGGGCGGAAAGCCTGATTTGGATTCTTTTTCCTCATTCTGGTCAGTTCTCCTCCGACGGCCATAGCAAATTAAACGAGAAAGGTCGGTGCTTTTCAAGGAAGAAAAAAACAACAAAAAAGGGGTGCAACACGAGGACTTCCCAGGAGGTCACCCATCCTAGTACTACTCTCGCCCAAGCACGCTTAACTGCGAAGTTCTGATGAGATCCGGTGCATTAGTGCTGGTATGATTGCACCCATTGGATTCTTGCGGAACAAATGTTTCATTGAGGGTACGCGGCCGTAGAGTCGCGCATACAGCACGCCCGCTCCAAAGAGGTCGCAAGTTCGTAATTGACAGCTCGGAAGAGGCGAGCTAAGCGTGCGTTACGGACGGTAGCTCGACCCCCTGCAGCGCCCCGTGCAAGCATGGGCTTTTGTCCGTGTGTTGCTGTAAAATGGTGCCTCTCAAGTGGTTTTCAGAGCCAGGAGGCGTCCGTTGGGGAATTTCGGAAATTACGAGTGAACAAGGGCGGAAGGTCGGACTTGGATGCTTTTTCCTCGTCTTGGTCAATTCTCATCCGATGACCACAGCAAATGAAACGAGAAGGATCGGTGCTTTTAAGAAAGTAAAAAACAACGAAAAAGGGGTGCAACACGGGGACTTCCCAGGAGGTCACCCATCCTAGTACTACTCTCGCCCAAGCACGCTTAACTGCGGAGTTCTGATGGGATCCGTGCATTAGTGCTGGTATGATCGCACCCATTGGATTCTTGCGGAACAAATGTTTCATTGAGGGTACGCGGCCGCAGAGTCGCGCATACAGCACGCCAGCTCCAAAAAGGTCGCGAGTTCGTAACTGACAGCTCGGAAGAGGCGAGCTAAGCGTGCGTTACGGACGGTAGCTCGACCCACTGCATCGCCCCGTGCAAGCATGGGCTTTCGTCCGTGTGTTGCAGTAAAATGGGGCCTCGAATGTGGTTTTCAGGGCCATGAGGCGTCCGCTGGGGAATTTCGGAAATTTCGAGTGAACAATGGCGGAAGGCCGGACTTGGATGCTTTTTCCTCGTCCTGGTCAGTTCTCATCAGACGGCCGCAGCAAATGCGGAGTTCCCAGGAAGTCACCCATCCTAGTACTACTCTCGCCCAAGCACGCTTAACTGCGGAGTTCTGATGGGATCCGGTGCATTAGTGCTGGTATGATCGCACCCATTGAATTCTTGCGGAACAAATGTTTCATTGAGGGTGCGCGGCCGCAGAGTCGCGCGTACAGCACGCCAGCCCCAAAGGGGTCGCAAGTTCGTAACTGACAGCTCGGAAGAGGCGAGCTAAGCGTGCGTTACGGACGGTAGGTCGACCACCTTCATCGCCTCGTGCAAGCATGAGGTTTCATCCGTGTGTTGCAGTAAAAAAGGGCCTCTAATGTGGTTTTCAGGGCCAGGAGGCGTCCGTAGGAGAAATTTGGTAATTTCGAGCGAACATGGGTGGAAGGCCAGATTTGGATTCTTTTTCCTCATTCTGGTCAGTTCTCATCCGACGGCCGCAGCAAATGAAACGAGAAAGATCTGTGCTTTTTAAGGAAGAAAAAAACAACAAAAAAGGGGTGCAACACGAGGACTT
Source organism: Carnegiea gigantea (assembly GCA_029747015.1). Lineage (NCBI taxonomy): Eukaryota > Viridiplantae > Streptophyta > Magnoliopsida > Caryophyllales > Cactaceae > Carnegiea > Carnegiea gigantea. The sequence continues at coordinate 37,270 of JAKOGI010002505.1, forward strand.
CCCAGGAGGTCACCCATCCTAGTGCTACTCTCGCCCAAGCACGCTTCACTGCGGGGTTCTGATGGGATCCGGTGCTTTAGTGCTGGCATGATCGCGCCCATTGGATTCTTGCGGAACAAATGTTTCGTTGAGGGTACGCGGCCGCAGAGTTGCGCATACAGTACGCCAGCTCCAAAGAGGGCGCAAGTTCGTAATGACAGCTCGGAAGAGGCGAGCTAAGCGTGCGTTGCGGACGGTAGCTCGACCACCTTCATCCCCCGTGCAAGCATGAGGTTTCATCCGTGTGTTGCAGTAAAAAAGGGCCTCTAATGTGGTTTTCAGGGTCAGGAAGCGTCCGTAGGGGAATTTTGGTAATTTCGAGCGAACATGGGCGGAAGGTCTGATTTGGATTCTTTTTCCTCGTTCTGGTCAGTTCTCCTCCGACGGCCATAGCAAATGAAACAAGAAAGATCGGTGCTTTTTAAGGAAGAAAAAAATAACAAAAAAGGGGTGCAACACGAGGACTTCCAAGGAGGTCACCCATCCTGGTACTACTCTTGCCCAAGCAGGATTAACTGCGGAGTTCAGATAGGATCCGCTGCATTAGTGCTGGTATGATCGCACCCATTGGATTCTTGCGGAGCAAATGTTTCATTGAGGGTACGCGGCCGCAGAGTCGCGCATACAGCATGCCTGCTCCAAAGAGGTCGCAAGTTCGCAACTGACAGCTCGGAAGCGGCGAGCTAAGAGTGCGTTACGGACGGTCGCTCGACCCCTTCATCGCCCTGTGCAAGCATGGGCTTTCGTCCGTGTGTTGCAGTAAAATGGGGCCTCTAATGTGGTTTTCAGGGCCAGGAGGCGTCCGCTGGGGAATTTCGGAAATTTCGAGTGAACAATGGCGGAAGGTCGGACTTGGTTGCTTTTTCCTCGCCCTGGTCAGTTCTCATCAGATGGCCACAGCAAATGAAGCGAGAAGGACCCGTGCTTTTAAGAAAGTAAAAAGCAACGAAGAAGGGGTGCAACACGGGGACTTCCCAGGAGGTCACCCATCCTAGTACTACTCTCTCCCAGGCACGCTTAACTGCGGAGTTCTGATGGGATCCGGTGCATTAGTGCTGGTATGATCGCACCCATCGAATTCTTGCGGAACAAATTTTTCATTGAGGGTACGCGGCCGCTGAGTTGCGCATAAAGCACGCCGGCTCCAAAGAGGTCGCAAGTTCGTAACTGACAACTCGAAAGAGGCGAGCTAAGCGTGCGTTACGGACGGTAGCTCGACCACCTTCATCGCCCCGTGCAAGCATGAGGTTTCATCCGTGTGTTGCAGTAAAAAAGGGCCTCTAATGTGGTTTTCAGGGCCAGGAGGCGTCCGTTGGAGAAATTTGGTAATTTCGAGCGAACATGGGCGGAAGGCCTGATTTGGATTCTTTTTCCTCATTCTGGTCAGTTCTCCTCCGACGGCCGCAGCAAATGAAACGAGAAAGATCTGTGCTTTTTAAGGAAGGAAAAAACAACAAAAAAGGGGTGCAACACGAGGACTTCCCAGGAGGTCACCATCCTAGTACTACTCTCGCCCAAGCACGCTTCACTGTAGAGTTCTGATGGGATCCAGTGCTTTAGTGCTGGTATGATCGCGCCCATCGGATTCTTGCGGAACAAATGTTTCGTTGAGGGTACGCGGCCGCAGAGTTGCGCATACAGTACGCCAGCTCCAAAGAGGGCGCAAGTTCGTAACTGACAGCTCGGAAGAGGCGAGCTAAGCGTGCGTTGCGGACGGTAGCTCGACCACCTTCATCCCCGTGCAAGCATGAGGTTTCATCCGCGTGTTGCAGTGAAAAAGGGCCTCTAATGTGGTTTTCAGGATCATGAAACGAGAAAGATCGGTGCTTTTTAAGGAAGAAAAAAATAACAAAAAAAGGGTGCAACACGAGGACTTCCCCGGAGGTCACCCATCCTAGTGCTACTCTCGCCCAAGCACGCTTAACTGCGGAGTTCTGATGGGATCCGGTGCATTGGTGCTGGTACGATCGCACCCGTTGGATTCTTGCGGAACAAATGTTTCATTGATGGAACGCGGCTGCCAAGTCGCGCATACAGCACGCCAGCTCCAAAGAGGTCGGAAGTTCGTAACTGACAGCTCGGAAGAGGCGAGCTAAGCGTGCGTTACGGACGGTAGCTTGACCACATTCACTGCCCCTTGCACGCATGGGGTTTCGTACGCGTGTTGCAGTGAAAAAGGGCCTCTGATGTGGTTTTCAGGATCAGGAGGCGTCCGTAGGGGAATTTCGGTCATTTCGAGTGAACATGGTCGGAGGGCCTGATTTGGATTCTTTTTCCTCGTCCTGGTCAGTTCTCATCCGAAGGCAACAGCAAATGAAAAGAGAAAGATCGATGCTTTTTAGAAAGAAAAAACGACGAAAAAGGGGTGCAACACGAGGACTTCCCAAGAGGTCACCCATCCTAGTACTACTCTTGCTCAAGCATGCTTAACTGCGGGGTTCTGATGGGATCCGGTGCATCAGTGCTAGTATGATCGCACCCATTGGATTCTTGCGGAACAAATGTTTCATTGAGGGTACGCGGCCGCAGAGTCGCGCATACAGCACGCCATCTCCAAAGAGGTCGCAAGTTCGTAACTGACAGCTCGGAAGAGCCGAGCTAAGCGCAAGTTACGGACGGTAGCTTGACCACATTCACCGCCCTGTGCATGCATGGGGTTTCATCCGTGTGTTGCAGTAAAAAAGGGCCTCTGATGTGGTTTTCAGGGCCAGGAGGCGTCCGTAGGGGAATTTCGGTCATTCCGAGTGATCATGGGCGGGGGGCCTGATTTGGATTCTTTTTCCTCGTCTTGGTCAGTTCTCATCCGAAGGCAACAGCAAATGAAACGAGAAAAATCGGTGCTTTGTAGAAAGAAAAAAAGACGAAAAAGGGGTGCAACACGAGGACATCCCAGGAGGTCACCCATCCTAGTACTACTCTCGCCTAAGCACGCTTAACTGCGGAGTTCTGATGGGGTCCGGTGCATTGGTGCTGGTTTGATTGCACCCATTGGATTCTTGCGGAACAAATGTTTCATTGGGGGAACGCGGCCGCAGAGTCGCACGTACAGCACGCCAGCACCAAAGAGGTCGCAAGTTCGTAACTGACAGCTCGGAAGAGGCGAGCTAAGCGTGCGTTACTACAGGTAGATTGGCCACATTCACCGCCCCGTGCATGCATACGGTTTCGTCCGTGTGTTGCGGTGAAAAAGTGCCTCTGATGTGGTTTTCGAGACCAGGAGGCGTCCGTAGGGGAATTTCGGTCATTTCGAGTGAACATGGGCGGAGGGCCTGATTTGGATTCCTTTTCCTCGTCCTGGTCAGTTCTCATCCGAAGGCAACAGTAAATGAAACGAGAAAGATCAGTGCTTTTTAGGAAGAAAAAACGACGAAAAAGGGGTGCAACACGAGGACTTCCCAGGAGGTCAGCCATCCTTGTACTACTCTCGCCTAAGCACGCTTAACTGCGGAGTTCTGATGGGGTCCGGTGCATTTGAACTAGAATGATCACACCCATTGGATTCTTGCGGAACAAATGTTTCATTGAGGGTACGCAGCCGCAGAGTCGCGCATATAGCACGCCAGCTCCAAAGAGGTCGCAAGTTCGTAACTGACAGCTCGGAAGAGGCGAGCTAAGCGTGCGTTACGGACGGTAGCTCGACCCCCTGCATCGCCCCGTGCAAGCATGGGCTTTCGTCCGTGTGTTGCAGTAAAATGGTGCCTCTCAAGTGGTTTTCAGGGCCAGGAGGCGTCCGTTGGGGAATTTCGGAAATTTCGAGTGAACAAGGGCGGAAGGTCGGTCTTGGATGCTTTTTCCTCGTCTTAGTCAGTTCTCATCCGATGACCACAGCAAATGAAACGAGAGGGATCGGTGCTTTTAAGAAAGTAAAAAACAACGAAAAAGGGGTGCAACACGAGGACTTTCCAGGAGGTCACCCATCCTAGTACTACTCTTGCCCAAGCACGCTTAACTGCGGAGTTCTGATAGGATCCGCTGCATTAGTGCTGGTATGATCGCACCCATTGGATTCTTGCGGAGCAAACGTTTCATTGAGGGTACGCGGCCGCAGAGTCGCACATACAGCACGCCTGCTCCAAAGAGGTCCCAAGTTCGTAACTGACAGCCCAGAAGAGGCGAGCTAAGCGTGCGTCACGGACGGTAGCTTGACCCCCTGCATCCCCCGTGCAAGCATGGGCTTTCGTCCGTGTGTTGCAGTAAAATGGGGCCTCTAATGTGGTTTTCAGGGCCAGGAGGCGTCCGCTGGGGAATTTCGGAAATTTCGAGTGAACAATGACGGAAGGTCGGACTTGGATGCTTTTTCCTCGTCCTGGTCAGCTCTCATCAGACGGCCACAGCAAATGAAACGAGAAGGATTCGTGCTTTTAAGAAAGTAAAAAGCAACGAAAAAGGGGTGCAACACGAGGACTTCCCAGGAGGTCACCCATCCTGGTACTACTCTCACCGAAGCATGCTTAACTGCGGAGTTCTGATGGGATCCGGTGCATTGGTGCTGGTATGATCGCACTCATTGGATTCTTGCGGAACAAATGTTTCATTGAGGGCACGCGGCCGCAGAGTCGTGCGTACAGCACGCCAGCTCCAAAGAGGTCCCAAGTTCGTAACTGACAGCTCGGAAGAGGCGAGCTAAGCGTGCGTTATGGACGGTAGCTCGACCACCTTCATCGCCCCGTGCAAGCATGAGGTTTCCTCCGTATGTTGCAGTAAAAAAGGGCCTCTAATGTGGTTTTCAGGGCCAGGAGGCGTCTGTAGGGGAATTTTGGTAATTTCGAGCGAACATGGGCAGAAAGCCTGATTTGGATTCTTTTTCCTCATTCTGGTCAGTTCTCCTCCGACGGCCATAGCAAATTAAACGAGAAAGGTCGGTGCTTTTCAAGGAAGAAAAAAACAACAAAAAAGGGGTGCAACACGAGGACTTCCCAGGAGGTCACCCATCCTAGTACTACTCTCGCCCAAGCACGCTTAACTGCGAAGTTCTGATGAGATCCGGTGCATTAGTGCTGGTATGATTGCACCCATTGGATTCTTGCGGAACAAATGTTTCATTGAGGGTACGCGGCCGTAGAGTCGCGCATACAGCACGCCCGCTCCAAAGAGGTCGCAAGTTCGTAATTGACAGCTCGGAAGAGGCGAGCTAAGCGTGCGTTACGGACGGTAGCTCGACCCCCTGCAGCGCCCCGTGCAAGCATGGGCTTTTGTCCGTGTGTTGCTGTAAAATGGTGCCTCTCAAGTGGTTTTCAGAGCCAGGAGGCGTCCGTTGGGGAATTTCGGAAATTACGAGTGAACAAGGGCGGAAGGTCGGACTTGGATGCTTTTTCCTCGTCTTGGTCAATTCTCATCCGATGACCACAGCAAATGAAACGAGAAGGATCGGTGCTTTTAAGAAAGTAAAAAACAACGAAAAAGGGGTGCAACACGAGGACTTTCCAGGAGGTCACCCATCTTAGTACTACTCTTGCCCAAGCACGCTTAACTGCGGAGTTCTGATGGGATCCAGTGCATTAGTGCTCGTATGATCGCACCCATTGGATTCTTGCGGAACAAATATTTTGTTGAGGGTACGCGGCCGCAGAGTCGCGCATACAGCACGCCAGCTCCAAAAAGGTCGCGAGTTCGTAACTGACAGCTCGGAAGAGGCGAGCTAAGCGTGCGTTACGGACGGTAGCTCGACCCACTGCATCGCCCCGTGCAAGCATGGGCTTTCGTCCGTGTGTTGCAGTAAAATGGGGCCTCGAATGTGGTTTTCAGGGCCATGAGGCGTCCGCTGGGGAATTTCGGAAATTTCGAGTGAACAATGGCGGAAGGCCGGACTTGGATGCTTTTTCCTCGTCCTGGTCAGTTCTCATCAGACGGCCACAGCAAATGCGGAGTTCCCAGGAACTCACCCATCCTAGTACTACTCTCGCCCAAGCACGCTTAACTGCGGAGTTCTGATGGGATCCGGTGCATTAGTGCTGGTATGATCGCACCCATTGAATTCTTGTGGAACAAATGTTTCATTGAGGGTACGCGGCCGCAGAGTCGCGCATACGACACGCTAGGTCCAAAGAGGTCGCAAGTTCGTAACTGACAGCTCGGAAGAGGCGAGCTAAGCGTGCGTTACGGACGGTAGCTCGACCCACTGCATCGCCCCGTGCAAGCATGGGCTTTCGTCCGTGTGTTGTAGTAAAATGGGGCCTCTAATGTGGTTTTCAGGGCCAGGAGGCGTCCGCTGAGGAATTTCGAAAATTTCGAGTGAATAATGGCGGAAGGTCGGACTTGGATGCTTTTTCCTCGTCCTGGTCAGTTCTCGTCAGACGGCCACAGCAAATGAAACGAGAAGGATCCGTGCTTTTAAGAAAGTAAAAAGCAACAAAAAGGGGGTGCAATACGAGGACTTCCCATGAGGTCACCCATCCTAGTACTACTCTCGCCCAAGCACGCTTAACTGCGGAGTTCTGATGGCATCCGGTGCATTATTGCAGGTATGATTGCCCCCATTAGATTCTTGCGGAACAAATGTTTCATTGAGTCCAGGCGGCTGCCGACTCGTGCATGCAGCGCCCCAAATCCAAAGAGGTCGCAAGTTCGTAACTGACAGCTCGGAAGCGGCGAGCTAAGAGTGCGTTACGGACGGTCGCTCGACCCCTTCATCGCCCCGTGCAAGCATGGGCTTTCGTCCGTGTGTTGCAGTAAAATGGGGCCTCCAATGTCGTTTTCAGGGCCATGAGGCGTCCGCTGGGGAATTTCGGAAATTTCGAGTGAACAATGGCGGAAGGCCGGACTTGGATGCTTTTTCCTCGTCCTGGTCAGTTCTCATCAGACGGCCGCAGCAAATGCGGAGTTCCCAGGAAGTCACCCATCCTAGTACTACTCTCGCCCAAGCACGCTTAACTGCGGAGTTCTGATGGGATCCGGTGCATTAGTGCTGGTATGATCGCACCCATTGAATTCTTGCGGAACAAATGTTTCATTGAAGGTACGCGGCCGCAGAGTCGCGCATACGACACGCCAGGTCCAAAGAGGTCGCAAGTTCGTAACTGACAGCTCGGAAGAGGCGAGCTAAGCGTACGTTACGGACGGTAGCTCGACCACCGTTATCGCCCCATGCAAGCATGAGGTTTCATCCGTGTGTTGCAGTAAAAAAGGGCATCTAATGTGGTTTTCAGGGCCAGGAGGCGTCCGTAGGGGAATTTTGGTAATTTCGAGCGAACATGGGCGGAAGGCCTGACTTGGATTCTTTTTCCTCGTTCTGGTCAGTTCTCCTCCGACGGCCACCGCAAATGAAACAAGAAAGATCGGTGCTTTTTAAGGAAGAAAAAAACAACAAAAAAGGGGTGCAACACGAGGACTTCCCAGGATGTCACCCATCCTAGTACTACTCTCGCCCAAGCACGCTTAACTGCGGAGTTCTGATGGGATCCGATGCATTAGTGCTGGTTTGATCGCACCCATTGGATTCTTGCGGAGCAAATGTTTCATTGAGGGAACACGGCCGCAGAGTCGCGCATACAGCACGCTAGCTCCAAAGAGGTCGCAAGTTCGCAACTGGCAGCTCGGAAGAGGCGAGCTAACCGTGCGTTGCGGACGGTAGCATGACCACATTCACCGCCCCGTGCATGCATGGGGTTTCGTCCGTGTGTTGCAGTGAAAAAGTGCCTCTGATGTGGTTTTCAGGACCAGGAGGTGTCCGTATGGGAATTTCGGTCATTTCGAGTGAACGTGGGCGGAGGGCCTGATTTGGATTCTTTTTCCTCGTCCCGGTCAGTTCCCATCCGAAGGCAACAGCAAATGAAACGAGAAAGTTCGCTGCTTTTTAGAAAGAAAAAACGACGAAAAAGGGGTGCAACATAAGGACTTCCCAGGTGGTCACCCATCCTAGTACTACTCTCGCTTAAGCACGCTTAACTGCGGAGTTCTGATGGGATCCGGTGCATTAGTGCTAATATGATCGCACCCATTGGATTCTTGCGGAACCAATGTTTCATTGAGGGAACGCGGCCGCAGAGTCCCGCATGCAGCACGCCTGCACCAAAGAGGTTGCAAGTTCGCAACTGACAGCTCGGAAGCGGCGAGCTAAGAGTGCGTTACGGACGGTCGCTCGACCCCTTCATCGCCCCGTGCAAGCATGGGCTTTCGTCCGTGTGTTGCAGTAAAATGGGGCCTCTAATGTTGTTTACAGGGCCATGAGGCGTCCGCTGGGGAATTTCGGAAATTTCGAGTGAACAATGGCGGAAGGTCGGACTTGGATGCTTTTTCCTCGTCCTGGTCAGTTCTCATCAGACGGCCACAGCAAATGAAACGAGTAGGATCCGTCCTTTTAAGAAAGTAAAACGCAACGAAAAAGGGGTGCAACACAAGGACTTCCCGGGAGGTCACCCATCCTAGTACTACTCTCGCCCAAGGACGCTTAACTGCGGAGTTCTGATGGGATCCGGTGCATTAGTGCTGGTATGATCGCACCTGTTGAATTCTTGCGGAACAAATGTTTCATTGAGGGTACGCGGCCGCAGAGTCGCGCATACAGCACGCCAGCTCCAAAGAGGTCGCAAGTTCGTAACTAACAGCTCGGAAGAGGCGAGCTAAGCGTGCGTTACGGACGGTAGCTCGACTAGCTTCATCGCCCCGTGCAAGCATGAGGTTTCATCCGTGTGTTGCAGTAAAAAAGGGCCTCTGATGTGGTTTTCAGGGCCAGGAGGCGTCCGTAGGGGAATTTCGGTCATTCCGAGTGATCATGGGCGGGGGGCCTGATTTGGATTCTTTTTCCTCGTCTTGGTCAGTTCTCACCCGAAGGCAACAGCAAATGAAACGAGAAAGATCGGTGCTTTTTAGAAAGAAAAAAAGACGAAAAAGGGGTGCAACACGAGGACATCCCAGGAGGTCACCCATCCTAGTACTACTCTCGCCGAAGCACGCTTAACTGCGGAGTTCTGATGGGGTCCGGGGCATTGGTGCTGGTTTGATTGCACCCATTGGATTCTTGCGGAACAAATGTTTCATTGGGGGAACGCGGCCGCAGAGTCGCGCATACAGCACGCCAGCTCCAAAGAGGTCGCAAGTTCGTAACTGACAGCTCGGAAGAGACGGGCTAAGCGTGCGTTACGGACGGTAGCTCGACCACCTTCATCGCCCCGTGCAAGCATGAGGTTTCATCCGTGTGTTGCAGCAAAAAAGGGCCTCCAATGTGGTTTTCAAGGTCAGGAGGGGTCCGTAGGGGAATTTTGGTAATTTCGAGCGAACATAGGCGGAATGCCTGATTTGGATTCTTTTTCCTCGTCCTGGTCAATTCTCCTTCCGCCGGCCACAGCAAATGAAACAGAAGGATCGGTGCTTTTTAGGAAGAAAAAAACAACAAAAAGGGGTGCAGGGGCGCGAGACTTCCAGGAGGTCACGCCATCCTAGTACTACTCTCGCCCAAGGACGCGTAACTGCGGAGTTCTGATGGGATCCGGTGCATATAGTGCTATTATGATCCGCACCCATTGGGATGCTTTGCGGAACAAATGTTTCATGAGGGAACGCGGACCGCAGAGTCGCGCATACAAGCCCGCCAGCTCCAAAGAGGTTCGCAAGTTGCGTACTGACAGCTCGAAGAGGGGTGCCTAGCGTGCGTTACAGGACTGGTAGCTTGACCACATTCACCGCCCCGGAATGCAGGGGTTTCGTCCGTGTGTTGCAGTGAAAAAGGGCCTCTGATGTGATTTCAGGACCGGGAGGCGTTCGTAGGGGGATTTTGGTAATTTCGAGCGAGCATGGGCGGAAGGCCTGATTTGGATGCTTTTTCCTCGTCTTGATCAGTTCTCATCCGACGGCCACAGCAAATGAAACGAGAAAGATCGGTGCTTTTTAAGAAAGAAAAAAACAACAAAAAAGGGGTGCAACACGAGGACTTCCCAGGAGGCCACCCATCCTAGTACTTCTCTGGCCCAAGCACACGCGTAACTGCGGAGTTCTGATGGGATTCGGTGCATCAGTGCAGGTATGATCGCACCCATTGGATTCTTGCGGACAAATGTTTCATTGAGGGAACGCGGCCGCAGAGTCGCGCATACAGCACGCCAGCTCCAAAGAGGTCGCAAGTTCGTAACTGACAGCTCGGAAGAGGCGAGCTAAGCGTGCGTTACGGACGGTAGCTCGACCCCCTGCATCGCCCCGTGCAAGCATGGGCTTTCGTCCGTGTGTTGCATGTAAAATGGGGCCTCTCAAGTGGTTTTCAGGGCCAGGAGGCGTCCGTTGGGGAATTTCGGAAATTTCGAGTGAACAAGGGCGGAAGGTCGGACTTGGATGCTTGTTTCCTCGTCCTGGTCAATTCTCACCCGATGACCACAGGAAATGAAACGAGAAGGATCGGTGCTTTTAAGAAAGCTAAAAAACAGCGAAAAAGGGGGCAACACGAGGACTTTCCGAGGAGGTCACCCATCCTAGTACTACTCCGCCCAAGCACGCTTAACTGCGAAGTTCTGATGGGATCCGGTGCATTAGGCTGGTATGATCGTACCCATTGGATTCTTGGGAACAAATGTTTCATTGAGGTGTACGCGGCCGCACAAGTCGCGCATGACGCACTCTTCTCAAAGATTTCGCCAGTTCGCAACTGACAGCTCTAAGCGCAGTAAGAGTGCGTTACTGACGCTCGCTCGACCCCTTCATCGCCCCGTGCAAGCATGAGGTTTCATCCGTGTGTTGCAGTAAAAAAGGGCCTCTGATGTGGTTTTTCAGGGCCAGGAGGCGTCCGTAGGGGAATTTCGGTCATTCCGAGTGAACAATGGCGGAAGTCGGACTTGGATGCTTTTTCCTCGTCCTGGTCAGTTCTCATCAGACGGCCACAGCAAATGAAACAAGAAGGATCCGTGCTTTTAAGAAAGTAAAAAGCAACGAAAAAAGGGTGCAACACGTGGACTTCCCCGGAGGTCACCCATCCTAGTACTACTCTCGCCCAAGCACGCTTAACTGCGGAGTTCTGATGGGATCCGGCGCATTAGTGCTGGTATGATCGCACCCATTGGATTCTTGCGGAACAAATGTTTCATTGAGGGTACACGGCCGCAGAGTCGCGCATACAGCACGTCGGCTCCAAAGAGGTCGCAAGTTCGTAACTGACAGCTCGGAAGAGGCGAGCTAAGCGTGCGTTACGGACGGTAGCTCGACCACCTTCATCGCCTCGTGCAAGCATGAGGTTACATCCGTGTGTTGCAGTGAAAAAGGGCCTCTAATGTGGTTTTCAGGGACAGGAGACGTCCGTTGGGGAATTTTGGTAATTTCGAGCGAACATGGGCGGAAGACCTGATTTGGATTCTTTTTCCTCGTGCTGGTCAGTTCTCCTCCGACGGCCACAACAAATGAAACGAGAAAGATTGGTGCTTTTTAAGGAAGAAAAAAACAACAAAATAGGGGTGCAACACGAGGACTTCCCAGGAGGTCACCCATCCTAGTACTCCTCTCGCCCAAGCACGCTTAACTGCGGAGTTCTGATGGGATCCGGTGTATTAGTGCTAGTATGATCGCACCCATTGGATTCTTGCGGAGCAAATGTTTCATTGAGGGTACGCGGCCGCAGAGTCGCGCATACAGCACGCCAGCTCCAAAGAGGTCGCAAGTTCGTTACTGACAGCTGGGAAGAGGGGAGCTAAGCGTGCGTTACAGACGGTAGCTTGACCACATTCACCGCCCCGTGCATGCATGGGGTTTCGTCCGTGTGTTGCAGTGAAAAAGGGCCTCTGATGTGGATTTCAGGACCGGGAGGCGTTCGTAGAGGGATTTCGGTCATTTCGAGTGAACATCGGCGGAGGGCCGGATTTGGATTCTTTTTCCTCGTCCTGGTCAGTTCTCACCCGAAGGCAACAGCAAATGAAACGAGAAAGATCGGTGCTTTTAAGAAAGAAAAAACGACGAAAAAGGGGTGCAACACGAGGACTTCCCAGGAGGTCACCCGTCCTAGTACTACTCTCGCCCAAGCACGCTTAACTGCGGAGTTTTGATGGGATCCGGTGCATTAGTGCTAGTATGGTCGCACCCATTGGATTCTTGCGGAGCAAATGTTTCATTGAGGGTACGCGGCCACAGAGTCGCGCATACAGCACGCCTGCACCAAAGAGGTCACGAGTTCGTAACTGACAGCTCGGAAGAGGCGAGCTAAGCGTGCGTTACGGACGGTCGCTCGACCCCCTGCATCGCCCTGTGCAAGCATGGGCTTTCGTCCGTGTGTTGCAGTAAAATGGGGCCTCTCAAGTGGTTTTCAGGGCCAGGAGGCGTCCGTTGGGGAATTTCGGAAATTTCGAGCGAACAGGGGCAGAAGGTTGGACTTGGATGCTTTTTCCTCGCCCTGGTCAGTTCTCATCCGATGACCGCAGCAAATGAAACGAGAAGGATCGACCCTTTTAAGAAAGTAAAAAACAACGAAAAAGGGGTGCAACACGAGGACTTCCGAGGAGGTCACCCATCCTAGTACTACTCTTGCCCAAGCACGCTTAACTGCGGAGTTCTGATGGGATCCGCTGCATTGGTGCTGGTATGATCGCACCCATTGGATTCTTGCGGAGCAAATGTTTCATTGAGGGTACGCGGCCGCAGAGTCGCGCAGACAGCACGCCTGCTCCAAAGAGGTCGCCAGTTCGCAACGGACAGCTCGGAAGCGGCGAGCTAAGAGTGCGTTACGAACGGTCGCTCGACCCCGTCATCGCCCTGTGCAAGCATGGGCTTTCGTCCGTGTGTTGCAGTAAAATGGGGCCTCTAATGTGGTTTTCAGGGCCAGGAGGCGTCCGCTGGGGAATTTCGGAAATTTCCGTGAACAATGGCGGAAGGTCGGACTAGGATGCTTTTTCCTCGTCCTGGTCAGTTCTCATCAGACGGCCACAGCAAATGAAACGAGAAGGACCCGTGCTTTTAAGAAAGTAAAATGCAACGAAAAAGGGGTGCAACACGAGGACTTCCCAGGAGGTCACCCATCCTAGTTCTACTCTCGCCCAAGCACGCTTAACTGCGGAGTTCTGATGGGATCCGGTGCATTAGTGCTGGTATGATCGCACCCGTTGGATTCTTGCGGAACAAATGTTTCATTGAGGGTACGCGGCCGCAGAGTCGCGCATACAGCACGCCAGCTCCAAAGAGGTTGCAAGTTCGTAACTGACAGCTCGGAAGAGGCGAGCTAAGCGTGCGTTACGGACGGTAGCTCGACCACCTTCATCGCCCCGTGCAAGCATGAGGTTTCATCCGTGTGCTGCAGTAAAAAAGGGCCTCTAATGTGGTTTTCAGGGTCAGGTGGCGTCCGTAGGGGAATTTTGGTAATTTCGAGCGAACATGGGCGGAATGCCTGATTTGGATTCTTTTTCCTCGTCCCGGTCAGTTCTCCTCCGACGGCCACAGCAAATGAAACGAGAAGGATCGGTGCTTTTTAAGGAAGAAAAAAACAACAAAAAGGGGGTGCAACACGAGGACTTCCCAGGAGGTCACCCATCCTAGTACTACTCTCGCCCAAGCACGCTTAACTGCGGAGTTCTGATGGGATCCGGTGCATTAGTGCTGGTATGATCGCACCCCTTGGATTCTTGCGAACTGAATGTTTTATTGAGGGAACGCGGCCGCAGAGTCGCGCATACAGCACGCCAGCTCCAAAGAGGTCGCAAGTTCGTAACTGACAGCTCGGAAGAGGCAAGCTAAGCGTGCGTTACGGACGGTAGCTTGACCACATTCACCGCCCCGTGCATACATGGGGTTTCGTCCGTGTGTTGCAGTGAAAAAGGGCCTCTGATGTGGTTTTCACGACCGGGTGGCGTCCGTAGGGCGATTTCGGTCATTTCGAGTGAACATGGGCGGGGGGCCTGGTTTGGATTCTTTTACCTCGTCCTGGTCAGTTCTCACCCGAAGGCAACAGCAAATGAAACGAGAAAGATCGGTGCTTTTTAAGGAAGAACAAAACAACAAAAAAGGGGTGCAACACGAGGACTTCCCAGGAGGTCACCCGTCCTAGTACTACTCTCGCCCAAGCACGCTTAACTGCGTAGTTCTGATGCGACCTGGTGCATTAGTGCTGGTATGATCGCACCCATTGGATTCGTGCGGAACAAATGTTTCATTGAGGGAACGCGGCCGCAGAGTCACGCATACAACACGCCAGCTCCAAAGAGGTCGCAAGTTCGGAACAGACAACTCGGAAGAGGGGAGCTAAGCGTGCGTTACGGACGGTAGCTCGACCCCCTGCATCGCCCCGTGCAAGCATGGGCTTTCGTCCGTGTGTTGCGGTAAAATGGGGCCTCTCAAGTGGTTTTCAGGGCCAGGAGGCGTCCTTGGGAATTTCGGAAATTTCGAGTGAACAATGGCGGAAGGTCGGACTTGGATGCTTTTTCCTCGTCCTGGTCAGTTCTCATCCAATGACCACAGCAAATGAAACGAGAAGGATCGGTGCTTTCAAGAAAGTAAAAAACAACAAAAAAGGGGTGCAACACGAGGACTTCCGGGGAGGTCATCCATCCTAGTACTACTCTTTCCTAAGCACGCTTAACTGCGGAGTTCTGATGGGATCCGCTGCATTAATGCTGGTATGATCGCACCCATTGGATTCTTGCGGAGCAAATGTTTCATTGAGGGTACGCGGCCGCAGAGTCGCGCATACAGCATGCCTGCTCCAAAGAGGTCGCAAGTTCGCAACTGACAGCTCGGAAGCGGCGAGCTAAGAGTGCGTTACGGACGATCGCTCGACCCCTTCATCGCCCTGTGCAAGCATGGGCTTTCGTCCGTGTGTTGCAGTAAAATGGGGCCTCTAATGTGGTTTTCAGGGCCAAGAGGCGTCCGCTGGGGTATTTCGAAAATTTCGAGTGAACAATGGCGGAAGGTCGGACTTGGATGCGTTTTCCGCGTCCTGGTCAGTTCTCATCAGACGGCCACAGCAAATGAAACGTGAAGGATCCGTGCTTTTAAGAAAGTAAAAAGCAACAAAAAAGGGGTGCAACGCGAGGACTTCCCAGGGGGCCACCCATCCTAGTACTACTCTCGCCCAAGCACGCTTAACTGCGGAGTTCTGATGGGATCCGGTGCATTAGTGCAGGTATGATCGCCCCCATTAGATTCTTGCGGAACAAATGTTTCATTGAGTTCGCGCGGCTGCCGAGTCGCGCATGCAGCGCCCCAAATCTGAAGAGGTCGCAAGTTCGTAACTGACAGCTAGGAAGAGGGGTGCTAAGCGTGCGTTACAGACGGTAGCTTGACCACATTCACCGCCCCGTGCATGCATGGGCTTTCGTCCGTGTGTTGCAGTAAAATGGGGCCTCTAATGTGGTTTAGGGCCAGGAGGCGTCCGTTGGGGAATTTCGGAAATTTCGAGTGAACAAGGGCGGAAGGTCGGACTTGGATGCTTTTTCCTCGTCCTGGTCAGTTCTCATCAGACGGCCACAGCAAATGAAACGAGAAGGATCCGTCCTTTTAAGAAAGTAAAAAGCAACGAAAAAGGGGTGCAACACGAGGACTTCCAGGAGGTCGCCCATGCTAGTACTGCTCTCGCCCAAGCACGCTTAACTGCGGAGTTCTGATGGGATCCGGTGCATTAGTGCTAGTATGATCGCACCCATTGGATTCTTGCGGAACAAATGTTTCATTGAGGGAACGCGGCTGCAGAGTCGCGCATACAGCACGCCAGCTCCAAAGAGGTCGCAAGTTCGTAACTGACAGCTCGGAAGAGGCGAGCTAAGCGTGCGTTACGGACGGTAGCTCGACCACCTTTATCGCCCCGTGCAAGCACGAGGTTTCATCCGTGTGTTGCAGTAAAAAAGCTCATCTAATGTGGTTTTCAGGGCCAGGAGGCGTCCGTAGGGGAATTTTGGTAATTTCGAGCGAACGTGGGCGGAAGGCCTGATTTGGATTCCTTTTCCTCGTCCTGGTCAGTTCTCCTCCGACGGCCACAGCAAATGAAACGAGAAGGATCGGTGCTTTTTAAGGAAGAAAAAAACAACAAAAAGGGGTGCAACACGAGGACTTCCCAGGAGGTCACCCATCCTAGTACTACTCTCGTCCAAGCATGCTTAACTACGGAGTTCTGATGGGATCCGGTGCATTAGTGCTGGTATGATCGCACCCATTGGATTCTTGCGGAACTAATGTTTCATTGAGGGTACGCGGCCGCAGAGTCGCGCATACAGCACGCCAGCTCCAAAAGGTCGCAAGTTCGTAACTGACAGCTCGGAAGAGGCGAGCTAAGCGTGCGTTACGGACGGTAGCTCGACCACCTTTATCGCCCCGTGCGAGCATGAGGTTTCATCCGTGTGTTGCAGTAAAAAAGCTCATCTAATGTGGTTTTCAGGGACAGGAGGCGTCCGTAGGGGAATTTTGGTAATTTCGAGCGAACGTGGGCGGAAGGCCTGATTTGGATTCCTTTTCCTCGTCCTGGTCAGTTCTCCTCCGACGGCCACAGCAAATGAAACGAGAAGGATCGGTGCTTTTTAAGGAAGAAAAAAACAACAAAAAGGGGTGCAACACGAGGACTTCCCAGGAGGTCACCCATCCTAGTACTACTCTCGTCCAAGCAGGCTTAACTGCGGAGTTCTGATGGGATCCGGTGCATTAGTGCTGGTATGATCGCACCCTTTGGATTCTTGCGGAACAAATGTTTCATTGAGGGAACGCGGCCGCAGAGTCGCGCATACAGCACGCCAGCTCCAAAGAGGTCGCAAGTTCGTAACTGGCGGCTCGGAAGAGGCGAGCTAACCGTGCGTTGTGGACAGTAGCTTGACCACATTCACCGCCCCGTGCATGCATGGGGTTTCGTCCGTGTGTTGCAGTGAAAAAGTGCCTCTGAAGTGGTTTTCAGGACCAGGGGGCGTCCGTATGGGAATTTCGGTCATTTCGAGTGAACGTGGGCAGAGGGCCTGATTTGGATTCTTTTTCCTCGTCCCGGTCAGTTCTCATCCAAAGGCAATAACAAATGAAACGAGAAAGATCGCTGCTTTTTAGAAAGAAATAACGACGAAAAGGGGTGCGACACAAGGACTTCACAGGAGGTCACCCATCCTAGTACTACTCTCGCCTAAGCACGCTTAACTGTGGAGTTCTGATGGGATCCGATGCATTAGTGCTAGTATGATCGCACCCATTGGATTCTTGCGGAACGAATGTTTCATTGAGGGTACGCGGCCGCAGAGTCGCGCATACAGCACGCCAGCTCCAAAGAGGTCGCAAGTTCGTGACTGACAGCTCGGAAGCGGCGAGCTAAGAGTGCGTTACGGACGGTCGCTCGACCCCTTCATCGCCCCGTGCAAGCATGCGCTTTCGTCCGTGTGTTGCAGTAAAATGGGGCCTCTAATGTGGTTTTCAGGGCCAGGAGGCGTCCGCTGGGGAATTTCGGAAATTTTGAGTGAACAAGGGCAGAAGGTCGAACTTGGATGCTTTTTCCTCGTCCTGGTCAGTTCTCATTCGATGACCACAGCAATTGAAACGAGAAGGATCGGTGCTTTTAAGAAAGTAAAAAACAACGAAAAAGGGGTGCAACATGAGGACTTCCCAGGAGGTCACCCATCTTAGTACTACTCTTGCCCAAGCACGCTTAACTGCGGAGTTCTGATGGGATCCGCTGCATTTGTGCTGGTATGAACGCACCCATTGGATTCTTGCAGAGCAAACGTTTCATTGAGGGAACGCGGCCGCAGAGTCGCGCATACAGCACGCCAGCTCCAAAGAGGTCGCAAGTTCGTAACTGACAGCTAGGAAGAGGGGAGCTAAGCGTGCGTTACGGACGGGAGCTTGGCCACATTCGCCGCCCCGTGCATGCATGGGGTTTCGTCCGTGTGTTGCAGTGAAAAAGGGCCTCTGATGTGGTTTTCAGGACCGGGAGGCGTCCGTAGGGGGATTTCGGTTATTTCGAGTGAACATGGGCGGAGGGCCTGATTTGGATTCTTTTACCTCGTCCTGGTCAGTTCTCACCCGAAGGCAACAGCAAATGAAACGAGAAAGATCGGTGCTTTTAAGAAAGAAAAAACGACGAAAAAGGGGTGCAACACGAGGACTTCCCAGGAGGTTACCCATCCTAGTACTACTCTCGCCGAAGCACGCTTAACTGCGGAGTTCTGATGGGATCCGGTGCATTAGTGCTAGTATGATCGCACCCATTGGTTTCTTGCGGAACAAATGTTTCATTGAGGGTACGCGACCGCAGAGTCGCGCATACAGCACGCCAGCTCCAAAGAGGTCGCAAGTTCGTAACTGACAGTTCGGAAGAGGCGAGCGAAGCGAGCGTTACGGACGGTAGCTCGACCCCCTGCATCGCCCCGTGCAAGCATGGGATTTCGTCCGCGTGTTGCAGTAAAATGGGGGCTCTCAAGTGGTTTTCAGGGCCAGGAGGCATTCGTTGGGGAATTTCGGAAATTTCGAGTGAGCAAGGGCGGAAGGTCTAACTTGGATGCTTTTTCCTCGTCTGGGTCAGTTGTCATCCGATGACCACTGCAAATGAAACGAGAAGGATCGGTGCTTTTAAGAAAGTAAAAAACAACGAAAAAGGGGTGCAACACGAGGACTTCCCAGGAGGCCACCCATCCTAGTACTACTCTCGCCCAAGCACGCTTAACTGCGGAGTTCTGATGGGATCCGGTGTATTAGTGCTGGTATGATCGCACCCATTGGATTCTTGCGGAACAAATGTTTCATTGAGGGAACGCGGCCGCAGAGTCCCGCATGCAGCACGCCTGCTCCAAAGAGGTCGCAAGTTCGCAACTGACAGCTCGGAAGCGGCGAGCTAAGAGTACGTTACGGACGGTCGCTCGACCCCTTCATCGCCCCGTGCAAGCATGGGCTTTCGTCCGTGTGTTACAGTAAAATGGTGCCTCTCAAGTGGTTTTCAGGGCCAGGAGGCGTCCGTTGGGGAATTTCGGAAATTTTGAGTGAACAAGGGCGGAAGGTCGGACTTGGATGCTTTTTCCTCGTCCTGGTCAGTTCTCATCAGACGGCCACAACAAATGAAACGAGAAGGATCCGTGCTTTTAAGAAAGTAAAAAAGCAATGAAAAAGGGGTGCAACACGAGGACTTCCCAGGAAGTCACCCATCCTAGTACTACTCTCGCCCAAGCACGCTTAACTGCGGAGTTCTGATGGGATCCCGTGCATTAGTGCTGGTATGATCGCACCCATTGGATTCTTGCGGAACAAATGTTTCATTGAGGGAACGCGGCTGTAGAGTCGCGCATACAGCACGCCAGCTCCAAAGAGGTCGCAAGTTCGCAACTGACAGCTCGGAAGCGGCGAGCTAAGAGTGCGTTACGGACGGCCGCTCGACCCTTTCATCGCCCCGTGCAAGCATGGGCTTTCTTCCGTGTGTTGCAATAAAATGGGGCCTCCAATGTGGTTTAGGGCCAGGAGGCGTCCGTTGGGGAATTTCGGAAATTTCGAGTGAACAATGGCGGAAGGTCGGACTTGGATGCTTTTTCCTCGTCCTGGTCAGTTCCCATCATACGGCCACCGCAAATGAAACGAGAAGGATCCGTGCATTTAAGAAAGTAAAAAGCAACGAAAAAGGGGTGCAACGCGAGGACATCCCAGGAGGTCACCGATCCTAGTACTACTCTAGCCCAAGCACGCTTAACTGCGGAGTTCTGATGGGATCCGGTGCATGAGTGCTGGTATGATCGCACCCATTGGATTCTTGTGGAACAAATGTTTCATTAAGGGTACGCGGCCGCAGAGTCGCGCATACAGCACGCCAGCTCCAAAGAGGTCGCAAGTTCGTAACTGACAGCTCGGAAGAGGCGAGCTAAGCGTGCGTTACGGACGGTAGCTCGCCCACCTTCATCGCCCCGTGCAAGCATGAGGTTTCATCCGTGTGTTGCAGTAAAAAAGGGCCTCTAATGTGGTTTTCAGGGTCAGGAGGCGTCCGTAGGGGAATTTTGGTAATTTCGAGTGAACATGGGCGGAAGGCCTGATTTGGATTCTTTTTCCTCGTCCTGGTCAGTTCTCCTCCGACGGCCACAGCAAATGAGACGAGAAGGATCGGTGCTTTTCAAGGAAGAAAAAAACAACAAAAAAGGGGTGCAGCACGAGGACTTCCCAGGAGGTCGCCCATCCTAGTACTACTCTCGCCCAAGCACGCTTAACTGCGGAGTTCTGATGGGATCCGGTGCATTACTGCTAGTATTATCGCACCCATTGGATTCTTGCGGAGCAAATGTTTCATTAAGGGTACGCGGCCGCAGAGTCGCGCATACAGCACGCCAGCTCCAAAGAGGCCGCAAGTTCGTAACTGGCAGCTCGGAAGAGGCGAGCTAACCGTGCGTTGCGGATGGTAGCTTGACCACATTCACCGCCCCGTGCATGCATGGGGTTTCGTCCGTGTGTTGCAGTGAAAAAGTGCCTATGATGTGGTTTTCAGGACCGGGAGGCGTCCATAGGGGAATTTCGGTCATTTCGTGTGAACATGGTCGAAGGGCCTGATTTAGATTCTTTTTCCTCGTCCTGGTCAGTTCTCATCCGAAGGCAACAGCAAATGAAACGAGAATGATCGGTGCTTTTTAGAAAGAAAAAACGACGAAAAAGGGGTGCAACACGAGGACTTCCCCGGAGGTCACCCATCCTAGTACTACTCTCGCCCAAGCACGCTTAACTGCGGAGTTCTGATGGGATCCGGTGCATTAGTGGTAGTATGATCGCACCCATTGGATTCTTGCGGAACAAATGTTTCATTGAGGGTACGCGGCCGCAGAATCGCGCATACACCACGCCAGCTCCAAAGAGGTCGCGAGTTCGCAACTGACAGCTCGGAAGAGGCGAGCTAGGCGTGCGTTACGGACGGTAGCTCGACCCCCTGCATCGCCCCGTGCAAGCACGGGCTTTCGTCCGTGTGTTGCAGTAAAATGCGGCCTCTCAAGTGGTTTTCAGGGCCAGGAGGCGTCCGTTGGGGAATTTCGGAAATTCCGAGTGAACAAGGGCAGAAGGTCGGACTTGGATGCTTTTTCCTCGTCCGCTTAACTGCGGAGTTCTGATGGGATCCGGTGCATTAGTGCTAGCATGGTCGCACCCATTGGATTCTTGCGGAACAAATGTTTCATTGAGGGTACGCGGTCGCAGAGTCGCGCATACAGCACGCCAGCTCCAAAGAGGTCGCGAGTTCGTAACTGACAGCTCGGAAGAGGCGAGCTAAGCGTGCGTTACGGACGGTAGCTCGACCCCCTGCATCGCCCGGTGCAAGCATGGGCTTTCGTCCGTGTGTTGCAGTAAAATGGGGCCTCTCAAGTGGTTTTCAGGGCCAGGAGGCGTCCGTTGGGGAATTTCGGAAATTTCGAGCGAACAGGGGCAGAAGGTTGGACTTGGATGCTTTTTCCTCGCCCTGGTCAGTTCTCATCCGATGACCGCAGCAAATGAAACGAGAAGGATCGACCCTTTTAAGAAAGTAAAAAACAACGAAAAAGGGGTGCAACACGAGGACTTCCGAGGAGGTCACCCATCCTAGTACTACTCTTGCCCAAGCACGCTTAACTGTGGAGTTCTGATGGGATCCGCTGCATTAGTGCTGGTATGATCGCACCCATTGGATTCTTACGGAGCAAATGTTTCGTTGAGGTGCGCGGCCGCAGAGTCGCGCGGACAGCACGCCTGCTCCAAAGAGGTCGCCAGTTCGCAACTGACAGCTCGGAAGCGGCGAGCTAAGAGTGCGTTACGGACGGTCGCTCGACCCCTTCATCGCCCCGTGCAAGCATGAGCTTTCGTCCGTGTGTTGCAGTAAAATGGGGCCTCTAATGTGGTTTTCAGGGCCAGGAGGCGTCCGCCGGGGAATTTCGGAAATTTCGAGTGAACAATGGCGGAAGGTCGGATTTGGATGCTTTTTCCTCGTCCTGGTCTGTTCCCATCATACGGCCACAGCAAATAAAACGAGAAGGATCCGTGCATTTAAGAAAGTAAAAAAGCAACGAAAAAGGGGTGCAACACGAGGACTTCCCAGGAGGTCACCGATCCTAGTACTAGTCTCGCCCAAGCACGCTTAACTGCGTAGTTCTGATGGGATCCGGTGCATTAGTGCTGGTATGATCGCCCCCATTGGATTCTTGCGGAACAAATGTTTCATTCAGGGTACGCGGCCGCAGAGTCGCACATACAGCACGCCAGCTCCAAAGAGGTCGCAAGTTCGTAACTGACAGCTCGAAAGAGGCGAGCTAAGCGTGCGTTACGGGCGGTAGCTCGACCAGCTTCATCGCCCCGTGCAAGCATGAGGTTTCATCCGTGTGTTGCAGTAAAAAAGGGCCTCCAATGTGGTTTTCAGGGTCAGGAGGAGTCCGTAGGGGAATCTTGGTAATTTCGAGCGAACATGGGCGGAATGCCTGATTTGGATTCTTTTTCCTCGTCCTGGTTAGTTCTCCTCCGACGGCCACAGCAAATGAAACGAGAAGGATCGGTGCTTTTTAAGGAAGAAAAAAACAACAATAAAGGGGTGCAGCGCGAGGACTTCCTAGGAGGTCACCCATCCTAGTACTACTCTCGTCCAAGCACGCTTAACTGCGGAGTTCTGATGGGATCCGTTGCATTAGTGCTGGTATGATCGCACCCATTGGATTCTA
This sequence comes from Carnegiea gigantea, assembly GCA_029747015.1. Classification (NCBI taxonomy): domain Eukaryota; kingdom Viridiplantae; phylum Streptophyta; class Magnoliopsida; order Caryophyllales; family Cactaceae; genus Carnegiea; species Carnegiea gigantea. Next base: position 59,802 of record JAKOGI010002505.1, read on the forward strand.
GCGGAACAAATGTTTCATTGAGGGAACGCGGCCGCAGAGTCGCGCATACAGCACGCCAGCTCCAAAGAGGTCGCAAGTTCATAACTGACAGCTAGGAAGAGGGGAGCTAAGCGTGCGTTACGGACGGTAGCTTGACCACATTCACCGCCCCGTGCATGCATGGGGTTTCGTCCGTGTGTTGCAGTGAAAAAGGGCCTCTGATGTGGCTCTCAGGACCAGGAGGCGTCCGTAGGGAATTTCGGTCCTTTCCAGTGAACATGGGCAGAGGGCCTGATTTGGATTCTTCTTCCTCGTCCTGGTCAGTCTCACCGAGGCAACAGCAAAGAAACGAGAACGATGTGCTTTAGAAAGAAAACAAAAACGTACGAAAAAGGGGTTGTACCGAGGACTTCCCAGATGAGGTCACCCGTCGAGGACTACTCTCGCCCAAGCACGCTCTAATCGCGAATTTCTGATGGATCCGGTTGCATTAGTGCTAGTATGATGGCACCCATGGATTCTTCGGAACAAATGTTTCATTGAGGGTCCGCGCAGCAGAGTCTGGCGCATACAGCATGCCAGCTCCAAAAAGGCGCGATGTCGTAAATGACAGGTCGGAAGAGGCGAGCTAAGCTGTGCGTTACGACGCCGTAGCTTCGGACCCCGCATCGCCCCCGTGCAAGCATGGGCTTTCGTCGTGTGTGCCGTAAAAGCCGCCTGCTCAAGTGGTTTTCATGGCCAGGAGGCGTCCGGTGGGGAATTCGGAAATTTCGACCGTGAACAAGGCGAAGGTGGACTTCCCCCCCCCCCCGTGCTGTTTTTTCCTCGTCCGCTTACTGCGGAGTTCTGATGCGATACGGTGAATTAGTGATATATGGCTCGCACACATTGGGATTCTTGCGGAGCAAATGTTTCATTGAGGGAACGCGGCCGCAGAGTCGCGCATACAGCACGCCAGCTCCAAAGAGGTCGCAAGTTCGTAACTGACAGCTAGGAAGAGGGGAGCTAAGCGTGCGTTACGGACGGTAGCTTGACCACATACACCGCCCCGTGCATGCATGCAGTTTCGTCCGTGTGTTGCAGTGAAAAAGGGCCTCTAATGTGGATTTCAGAACCGGGAGGCGTTCGTAGGGGTATTTCGGTCATTTCGAGTGAACATGGGCGGAGGGCCTGATTTGGATTCTTTTTCCTCGTCCTGGTCAGTTCTCACCCGAAGGCAACAGCAAATGAAACGAGAAAGATTGGTGCTTTTAAGAAAGAAAAAACGACGAAAAAGGGGTGCAACACGAGGACTTCCCAGGAGGTCACCCGTCCTAGTACTACTCTCGCCCAAGCACGCTTAACTGCGGAGTTCTGATGGGATCCGGTGCATTAGTGCTAGTATGATCGCACCCATTGGATTCTTGCAGAGCAAATGTTTCATTGAGGGTACGCGGCCACAGAGTCGCGCATACAGCACGCCTGCACCAAAGAGGTTGCAAGTTCGCAACTGACAGCTCGGAAGCGGCGAGCTAAGAGTGCGTTACGGACGGTCGCTCGACCCCTTCATCGCCCCGTGCAAGCATGGGCTTTCGTCCGTGTGTTGCAGTAAAATGGGGCCTGTAATGTGGTTTTCAGGGTCAGGAGGCGTCCGCCGGGGAATTTCGGAAATTTCGAGTGAACAATGGCGGAAGGTCGGACTTGGATGCTTTTTCCTCGTCCTGGTCAGTTCTCATCAGACGGCCACAGCAAATGAAACGAGTAGGATCCGTCCTTTTAAGAAAGTAAAACGCAACGAAAAAGGGGTGCAACACAAGGACTTCCCGGGAGGTCACCCATCCTAGTACTACTCTCGCCCAAGGACGCTTAACTGCGGAGTTCTGATGGGATCCGGTGCATTAGTGCTGGTATGATCGCACCTGTTGAATTCTTGCGGAACAAATGTTTCATTGAGGGTACGCGGCCGCAGAGTCGCGCATACAGCACGCCAGCTCCAAAGAAGTCGCAAGTTCGTAACTGACAGCTCGGAAGAGGCGAGCTAAGCGTGCGTTACGGACGGTAGCTCGACTAGCTTCATCGCCCCGTGCAAGCATGAGGTTTCATCCGTGTGTTGCAGTAAAAAAGGGCCTCTAATGTGGTTTTCAGGGCCAGGAGGCGTCCGTAGGGGAATTTTGGTAATTTCGAGCGAACATGGGCGGAAGGCTTGACTTGGATTCTTTTTCCTCGTTTTGGTCAGTTCTCCTCCGACGGCCACAGCAAATGAAACGAGAAAGATCGGTGCTTTTTAAGGAAGAAAAAAACAACAAAAAAGGGGTGCAACACGAGGACGTCCCAGGAGGTCCCCCATCCTGGTACTACTCTCGCCCAAGCACGCTTAACTACGGAGTTCTGATAGGATCCGGTGCATTAGCATTGGCATGATCGCACGCATCTGATTCTTGCGGAGCAAATGTTTCATTGAGGGAACGCGGCCGCAGAGTCGCGCATACAGTACGCCAGCTCCAAAGAGGTCGCAAGTTCGTAACTGACAGCTCGGAAGAGGCGAGCTAAGCGTGCGTTACGGACGGTAGATTGACCACATTCACCGCCCCGTGCATGCATGGGGTTTCGTCCGTGTGTTGCAGTGAAAAAGGGCCTCTGATGTGGTTTTCAGGACAAGGAGGCGTCCGTAGGGGGATTTCGGTCATTTCGAGTGAACATGGGCGGAGGGCCTGATTTGGATTCTTTTACCTCGTCCTGGTCAGTTCTCACCCGAAGGCAACAGCAAATGAGACGACAAGGATCGGTGCTTTTTAAGGAAGAAAAAAAACAACAAAAAAAGGGTGCAACACGAGGACTTCCCAGGAGGTCACCCATCCTAGTACTACTCTCGCCCAAGCACGCTTAACTGCGGAGTTTTAATGGGATCCCGTGCATTAGTGCCGGTATGACCGCACCCATTGGATTCTTGCGGAACAAATGTTTCATTGAGGGTACGCGGCCGCAGAGTCGCGCATACCGCACGCCAGCTCCAAAGAGGTCGCAAGTTCGTAACTGACAGCTCGGAAGAGGCGAGCGAAGCGTGCGTTACGGACGGTAGCTCGACCCCCTGCATCGCCCCGTGCAAGCTTGGGCTTTCGTCCGTGTGTTGCAGTAAAATGGGGCCTCTCAAGTGGTTTTCAGGGCCAGGAGGCGTCCGTTGGGGAATTTCGGAAATTTCGAGTGAACATGGGCGGAAGGTCGGACTTGGATGCTTGTTCCTCGTCCTGGTCAATTCTCACCCGATGACCACAGGAAATGAAACGAGAAGAATCGGTGCTTTTAAGAAAGCTAAAAACAGCGAAAAAGGAGGGCAACACGAGGACTTCCGAGGAGGTCACCCATCCTAGTACCACTCTTGCCCAAGCACGCTTAACTGCGAAGTTCTGATGGGATCCGCTGCATTAGGGCTGGTATGATCGCACCCATTGGATTCTTGCGGAGCAAATGTTTCATTGAGGGTACGCGGCCGCAGAGCCGCTCATACAGCACGTCTGCTCCAAAGAGGTCGCCAGTTCGCAACTGACAGCTCGGAAGCGGCGAGCTAAGAGTGCGTTACGGACGCTCGCTCGACCCCTTCATCGCCCCGTGCAAGCATGAGGTTTCATCCGTGTGTTGCAGTAAAAAAGGGCCTCTGATGTGGTTTTTCAGGGTCAGGAGGAGTCCGTTGGGGAATTTTGGTAATTTCGAGCGAACATGGGCGGAATGCCTGATTTGGATTCTTTTTCCTCGTCCTGGTCAGTTCTCCTCCGACGGCCACAGCAAATGAAACGAGAAAGATCGGTGCTTTTTAAGGAAGAAAAAAACAACAAAAAAGGGGTGCAACACGAGGACTTCCCAGGAGGTCACCCATCCTAGTACTACTCTCGCCCAAGCATGCTTAACTGCGTAGTTCAGATGCGATCCGGTGCATTAGTGCTGTTATGATCGCACCCATTGGATTCTTGCGGAACAAATGTTTCATTGAGGGAACGCGGCCGCAGAGTCGCGCATATAGCATGCCAGCTCCAAAGAGGTCGCAAGTTCGTAACTGACAGCTAGGAAGAGGGGAGCTAAGCGTGCGTTACAGACGGTAGCTTGACCACATTCACCGCCCCGTGCATGCATGGGGTTTCGTCCGTGTGTTGCAGTGAAAAAGGGCCTATGATGTGGATTTCAGGACCGGGAGGCGTGCGTAGGGGGATTTCGGTCATTTCGAGTGAACATGGGCGGAGGGCCTGATTTGGATTCTTTTTCCTCGTCCTGGTCAGTTCTCACCCGAAAGCAACAGCAAATGAAACGAGAAAGATCGGTGCTTTTAAGAAAGAAAAAACGACGAAAAAAGGGTGCAACACGAGGACTTCCCAGGAGGTCACCCGTCCTAGTACTACTCTCGCCCAAGCACGCTTAACTGCGGAGTTGATGGGATCCGGTGCATTAGTGCTAGTATGATCGCACCCATTGGATTCTTGCGGAGCAAATGTTTCATTGGGGGTACGCGGCCACAGAGTCGCGCATACAGCACGCCTGCACCAAAGAGGTTGCAAGTTCGAAACTGACAGCTCGGAAGCGGCAAGCTAAGAGTGCGTTACGGACGGTCGCTCGACCCCTTCATCGCCCCGTGCAAGCATGGGCTTTCGTCCGTCTGTTGCAGTAAAATGGGGCCTCTAATGTGGTTTTCAGGGCTAGGAGGCGTCCGCTGGGGAATTTCGGAAATTTCGAGTGAACAATGGCGGAAGGTCGGACTTGGATGCTTTTTCCTCGTCCTGGTCAGTTCTCATCAGACGGCCACAGCAAATGAAACGAGAAGGACCCGTGCTTTTAAGAAAGTAAAATGCAACGAAAAAGGGGTGCAACACGAGGACTTCCCAGGAGGTCACCCATCCTAGTACTACTCTCGCCCAAGCACGCTTAACTGCGGAGTTTTAATGGGATCCCGTGCATTAGTGCCGGTATGACCGCACCCATTGGATTCTTGCGGAACAAATGTTTCGTTGAGGGTACGCGGCCGCAGAGTCGCGCATACAGCACGCTAGCTCCAAAGAGGTCGCAAGCTTGTAACTGACAGCTCGGAAGAGGAGAGCTAAGCGTGCGTTACGGACGGTAGCTCGACCGCCTTCATCGCCCCGTGCAAGCATGGTGTTTCCGCCGTGTGTTGCAGTAAAAAAGGGCCTCTGATGTGGTTTTCAGGGCCAGGAGGCGTCCGTAGGGGAATTTTGGAAATTTCGAGCGAACATGGGCGGAACGCCTGGTTTGGATACTTTTTCCTCGTCCTGGTCAGTTCTCATCCGACAACCACAGCAAATGAAACGAGAAGGATCGGTGCTTTTTAAGGAAGAAAAAAACAACAAAAAAGGGTGCAACACGAGGACTTCCCAGGAGGTCACCCATCCTAGCACCACTCTCGCCCAAGCACGCTTAACTGCGGAGTTCTGATGGGATCCGGTGCATTAGTGCTGGTATGATCGCACCCATTAGATTCTTGCGGAACAAATTTTCGTTACTGAGTGAACGCACGCGCGCCGCAGAGGTCGCGTGTACGAGCATCGGCCAGCTCCAAAGAGGTCGCAAAGTTCGTAAACTCACAGCTCGAAGAGGCGGAGCTAAGCTGGTGTTGTGTGTTACGGACGGTAGCTTGACCACATTCACCGCCCCGTGCATGCATGGGGTTTCGTTCGTGTGTTGCAGTGAAAAACGAACTCTGATGTGGTTTTCCGGACCCGGAGGCGTCCGTAGGGGAATTTCGGCCATTTCGAGTGAACATGGGCGGAGGGCCTGATTTGGATCTTTTTTCCTCGTCCGGGTCAGTTCTCATCCCAAGACAACAGCAAATGAAACGAGAAAGATCGGCGGAACGCCTGGTTTGGATACTTTTTCCTCGTCCTGGTCAGTTCTCATCCGACGACCACAGCAAATGAAACGAGAAGGATCGGTGCTTTTTAAGGAAGAAAAAAACAACGAAAAGGGGTGCAACACGAGGACTTCCCTGGAGGTCACCCATCCTAGTACTACTCTCGCCGAAGCACGCTTAACTGCGGAGTTCTGATGGGTTCCGGTGCATTAGTGCTGGTATGATCGCACGCATTGGAATCTTGCGGAACAAATGTTTCATTGAGTCCACGCGGCTGCCGAGTCGCGCATGCAGCGCCCCAAATCTAAAGAGGTCGCAAGTTCATAACTGACAGCTCGGAAGCGGCGAGCTATGCGTGCGTTACGGATGGTAGCTCGACCACCTTCATCGCCCCTTGCCAGCGTGGGGTTTTGTCCCTGTGTTGCTGTAAAAAAGGGCCTCTGAAGTGGTTTTTAGGGCCAAGAGTCGTCCGTAGGGGAATTTTGGTCATTTCGACTGAACATGGACGAAAGGCCTGATTTGGATGCTTTTTCCTCGTCCTGGCCAGGTCTCATCCGACCCTCACAGCAAATGAAACGAGAAGGATCAGTGTTTTTAAAAAAGGAAAAAAAACGAAAAAGGGGTGCAACACGAGCGCTTCCCAGGAGGTCACCCATCCTACTACTACTCTTACCCAAGCACGCTTAACTGCGAAGTTCTGATGGGATCCGCTGCATTAGTGCCGGCATGATCGCCGCCATTGGATTCTTGCGGAACAAATGTTTCGTTGAGTGTACGCGGCCGCTGAGTCGCGCTTAATGCACGCCGGCTCTAAAGGGGTCACAAGTTCGTAACTTACAGGTCGGAAGCGGCGAACTAGGCGTGCGTTACGGTTGGTAGCTCGACTACCTTCATCGCCCCTTGCCAGCGTAGGGTTTCGTCCTTGTGTTGCCGTAAAAAAGGGCCTTTGATGTGGTTTTCAGGGCCAAGAGTCGTCTGCAGGGGAATTTTGGTCATTTCGATTGAACATGGCCGGAAGGCGTTTTTTGGATGGCTTTTTCCTCATACTGGTTAGGGCTCATCCAACGCCCACAGCAAATGAAACGAGAAGGATTGGTGCTTGTAAAAAAGAAAAAAAACGAACAACGGTTGCAACACGAGGATTTCCCACGAGGTCACCCATCCTAGTACTACTCTCGCCCAAGCACGCTTAACTGCGGAGTTCTGATGGGATCCGGTGCATTGGTGCTGGTTTGATCGCACCTATTGGAATTTTGCGGAACAAATCTTCTATAGAGCGTACGTGGCTGCCGAGTCGCATTTACAGCGCGCCAAATCTAAAGAGGTTGCAAGTTCGCAACTTACAGCTCGGAAGCGGCGAGCTAAGAGTGCGTTACGGACGGTCGCTCGACCCCCTTTATCGCCCCGTGCAAGCATGGGCTTTCGTCCGTGTGTTGCAGTAAAATGGGGCCTCTAATGTGGTTTTCAGGGCCAGGAGGCGTCCGTTGGGGAATTTTGGAAATTTCGAGTGAACAAGGGTGGAAGGTCGGACTTGGATGCTTTTTCCTCGTCTTGGTCAGTTCTCATCAGACGGCCATAGCAAATGAAACGAAAAGGATCGGCGCTTTTAAGAAAGTAAAAAGTAACGAAAAAGGGGTGCAACACGAGGACTTTCCAGGAGGTCACCCATCCTAATACTACTCTCGCCCAAGCACGCTTAACTGCGGAGTTCTGATGGGATCCGGTGCGTTAACGTTGGTATGATCACACCCATTGAATTCGCGGAACAAATGTTTCACTGAGGGTACACGGCCGCAGAGTCGCGCATACAGCACACCAGCTCCAAAGAGGTCGCAAGTTCGTAACTGACAGCTCGGAAGAGGCGAGCTAAGCGTGCGTTACGGACGGTAGCGTGACCACATTCACCTCCCCGTGCATGCATGGGGTTTCGTCCGTGTGTTGCAGTGAAAAAGGGCCTCTGATGTGGCTTTCAGGACCAGGAGGCGTCCGTAGGGAAATTTTGGGTCATTTCGAGTGAACATGGGCGGAGGGCCTGATTTGGATTCTTTTTTCTCGTCCTGGTCAGTTCTCATCCGAAGGCAACATCAAATGAAACGAGAAAGATCGGTGCTTTTTAGAAAGAAAAAACGACGAAAAAGGGGTGCAACACGAGGACTTCCCAGGAGGTCACCCATCCTAGTACTACTCTCGCCCACGCACGCTTAACTGCGGAGTTCTGATGGGATCTGGTGCATTAGTGCTGGTATGATCGCACAAGTTGGATTCTTGCGGAACAAATGTTTCATTGAGGGTACGCGGCCGCAGAGTCGTGCATACAGCACGCCAGCCCCAAAGAGGTCGCAAGTTCGTAACTGACAGCTCGGAAGAGGCGAGTTAAGCGTGCGTTACGAACTGTAGCTCGACCCCCTCCATCGCCCCGTGCAAGCATGGGCTTTCGTTCGTGTGTTGCAGTAAAATGGGGCCTCTCAAGTGGTTTTCAGGGCCAGGACGCGTCCGTTGGCGAATTTCAGAAATTTCGAGTGAACAAGGGCGGAAGGTCGGACTTGGATGCTTTTTCCTCGTCCAGGTCAGTTCTCATCCGACGACCACGGCAAATGAAACGAGAAGGATCGGTGCTTTTAAGAAAGTAAAAAACAACGAAAAAGGGGTGCAACACGAGGACTTCCGAGGAGGTCACCCATCCTAGTACTACTCTCGCCCAAGCACGCTTGACTGCGGAGTTCTGATGGGATCCGGTGCATTAGTGCTGGTATGATCGCACCCATCGGATTCTTGCGGAACAAATGTTTCATTGAGTCCACGCCGCTGTCGAGTCGCGCATACAGCGCCCCAAATCTAAAGAGGTCGCATGTTCGTAACTGACAGCTCGGAAGCGGCGAGCTATGCGTGCGTTACGGATGGTAGCTCGACCACCTTCATTGCTTCTTGCCAGCGTGGGGTTTTGGCCTTGTGTTGCGGTAAAAAAGGGCCTCTGAAGTGGTTTTTAGGGCCAAGAGTCGTCCGTAGGGGAATTTTGGTCATTTCGACTAAACATGGACGAAAGGCCTGATTTGGATGCTTTTTCCTCGTCCTGGCCAGGTCTCATCCGACGCCCATAGCAAATTAAACGAGAAGGATCAGTGTCTTTAAAAGAGGAAAAAAACGAAAAAGGGGTGCAACACGAGCGCTTCCCAGGAGGTCACCCATCCTACGACTACTCTTGTGCAAGCACGCTTAACTGCGTAGTTCTGATGGGATCCGCTGCATTAGTGCTGGTATGATCGCAGCCGTTGGATTCTTGCGGAACAAATGTTTCGTTGAGTGTACGCGGCCGCTGAGTCGCGTTTAATGCACGCTGGCTCTAAAGAGGTCGCAAGTTCGTAACTTACAGGTCGGAAGCGGCGAGCTAGGCGTGCGTTACGGATGGTAGCTCGACCACCTTCATCGCCCCTTGCCAGCGTGGGGTTTCGTTCTTGTGTTGTTGCAAAAAAGGGCCTCTGAAGTGGTTTTCAGGGCCAAGAGTCATCTGTAGGGCGAATTTGGGTCATTTCGACTGAACATGGCCGAAAGGCCTGATTTGGATGGCTTTTTCCTCGGCCTGGTCAGTTCTCATCCGACGACCACAGCAAATGAAACGAGAAGGATCGGTGCTTTTCATAAAGTAAAAAACAACGAAACAGGGGTGCAACACAAGGACTTCCCAGGAGGTCACCCATCCTAGTACTACTCTCGCCCAAGCACGTTTAACTGCGGAGTTCTGATGGGATCCGGTGCATTGGTGCAGGTCTGATCGCCCCTATTGAATTTTTGCGGAACATATTTTTCATAGAGCGCACGCGGCTGCCGAGTCGCACATACAGTGCGCCAAATCTAAAGAGGTCGCAACTTCGCAACTTACAGCTCGGAAGCGGCGAGCTAAGAGTGCGTTACGGACGGTCGCTCGATCCCCTTCATCGCCCCGTGCAAGCATGGGCTTTCGTCCGTGTGTTGCAGCAAAATGGGGCCTCTAATGTGGTTTTCAGGGCCAGGAGGCGTCCGTTGGGGAATTTCGGAAATTTCGAGTGGACAAGGGCGGAAGGTCGGACTTGGATGCTTTTTCCTCGTCCTGGTCAGTTCTCATCAGACGGCCACGGCAAATAAAACGAGGAGGATCGGTGCTTTTAAGAAAGTAAAAAACAACGAAAAAGGGGTGCAACACGAGGACTTCCCAGGAGGTCGCCCACCCTAGTACTACTCTCGCCCAAGCACGCTTAACTGCGGAGTTCTGATGGGATTCGGTGCATTAGTGCTGCTATGATCGCCCCCATTGGATTCTTGCGGAACAAATGTTTCATTGAGTCCACGCGGCTGCCAAGTCGAGCATGCAACGCCCCACAGCAAATGAAATGAAAAGGATCTGTGTTTTTAAAAAAGGAAAAAAAACGAAAAAGGGGTGCAACACGAGCGCTTCCTAGGAGGTCACCCATCCTACTACTACTCTTGCCCAAGCACGCTTAACTGCGAAGTTCTGATGGGATCCGCTGCATTAGTGCTGGCATGATCGCCGCCATTGGATTCTTGCGGAACAAATGTTTCATTGAGTGTACGCGGCCGCCGAGTCGCGCTTAATGCACGTCGACTCTAAAGAGGTCGCAAGTTCGTAACTTACAGGTCGGAAGCGGCGTGCTAGGCGTGCGTTACGGATGGTAGCTCGACCACCTTCATCGCCCCATGCCAGCGTGGGGTTTCGTCCTTGTGTTGCCGTAAAAAAGGGCCTTTGAAGCGGTTTTCAGGGCCAAGAGTCGTCTGTAGGGGTATTTTGGGCATTTCGATTGAACATGGCCGAAAGGCCTGATTTGGATGGCTTTTTCCTCATCTTGGTCAGGTCCCATCCAACGCCCACAGCAAATCAAACTAGAAGGATCGGCGCTTTTAAAAAAGAAAGAAAAACGAACAAGGGTTGCAACACGAGGACTTCCCACGAGGTCACCCATCCTAGCACTACTCTCGCCCAAGGACGCTTAACTGCGGAGTTCTGATGGGATCCGGTGCGTTGGTGCTGGTTTGATCGCACCTATTGGATTTTTGCGGAACAAATCTTTTATAGAGCGTACGCGGCTGCCGAGTCGCACATGTAGCGCGCCAAATCTAAAGAGGTCGCAAGTTCGCAACTTACAGCTCGGAAGCGGCGAGCTAAGAGTGCGTTACGGACGGTCGCTCGACCCCTTCATCGCCCCGCGCAAGCATGGGCTTTCGTCCGTGTGTTGCAGTAAAATGGGGCCTTCGATGTGGTTTTCAGGGACAGGAGGCGTCCGTTGAGAATTTCAGAAATTTCGAGTGAACAAGGGCGGAAGGTCGGACTTGGATGCTTTTTCCTCGTCCTGGTCAGTTCTCATCAGACGGCCACAGCAAGTGAAACGAGAAGGATCCGTGCTCTTAAGAAAGTAAAAAGCAACGAAAAAGTGGTGCAACACGAGGACTTCCCAGGAGGTCACCCATCCTAGTACTACTCTCGCCCAAGCACGCTTAACTGCGGAGTTCTAATGGGATCCGGTGCATTAGTGCTGGTATGATCGCACCCATCGAATTCTTGCGGAACAAATGTTTCATTGAGGGTACGCGGCGGCTGAGTTGCGCATAAAGCACGCCGGCTCCAAAGAGGTCGCAAGTTCGTAACTGACAACTCGGAAGAGGCGAGCTAAGCATGCGTTACGGACGGTAGCTCGACCACCTTCATCGCCCCGTGCAAGCATGGGGTTTCGTCCGTGTGTTGTAGTAAAAAAGGGCCTCTGATGTGGTTTTCAGGGCCAGGAGGCGTCCGTAGGGGAATTTTGGAAATTTCGAGCGAACATGGGCGGAACGCCTGGTTTGGATACTTTTTACTCGTCCTGGTCAGTTCTCATCCGACGACCACAGAAAATGAATCGAGAAGGATCGGTGCTTTTTAAGGAAAAAAAAAACAACAAAAAAGGCGTGCAACACGAGGACTTCCCAGGAGGTCACCCATCCTAACACCACTCTCGCCCAAGCACGCTTAACTGCGGAGTTCTGATGGGATCCGGTGCATTAGTGCTGGTATGATCGCACCCATTCGATTCTTGCGGAACAAATGTTTCGTTGAGGGAACGCGGCCGCAGAGTCGCGCATACAGCACGCCAGCTCCAAAGAGGTCGCAAGTTCGTAACTGACAGTTCGGAAGAGGCGAGCTAAGCGTGCGTTACGGACGGTAGCTTGACCACATTCACCGCCCCGTGCATGCATGGGGTTTCATCCGTGTGTTGCATTGAAAAAGGGCCTCTGATGTGGTTTTCAGGACCAGGAGGCGTCCGTAGGGGAATTTCGGTCATTTCGAGTGAACACGGACAGAGGGCCTGATTTGGATGCTTTTTCCTCGTCCTGGTCAGTTCTCATCCGAAGGGAACAGCAAATGAAACGATAAAGATCGGTGCTTTTTTGAAAGAAAAAACGACAAAAAAGGGGTGCAACACGAGGACTTCCCTAGAGGTCACCCATCCTAGTACTACTCTCGCCCAAGCACGCTTAACTGCGGAGTTCTGATGGGATCCTGTGCATTAATGCTGGTATGATCGCACCCATTGGATTCTTACGGAACAAATGTTTCATTGAGGGTGCGCGGCCGCAGAGTCGCGCATGCAGCACCCCAGCTCCAAAGAGGTCGCAAGTTCGTAACTGACTGCTCGGATGAGGCGAGCTAAGCGTGCGTTACGGACGGTAGCTCGACCCCCTCGATCGCCCCGTGCAAGCATGGGCTTTCGTCCGTGTGTTGCAGTAAAATGGGGCCCCTCAGGTGGTTTTCAGGGCCAGGAGGCGTCCGTTGGGGAATTTCGGAAATTTCGAGTGAGCAAGGACAGAAGGTCGGACTTGGTTGCTTTTTCCTCGTCCTGGTCAGTTCTCATCCGACGACCACAGCAAATGAAACGAGAAGGATCGTTGCTTTTAAGAAAGTAAAAAGCAACGAAAAAGGTGTGCAACACGAGGACTTCCCAGGAGGTCACCCATCCTAGTACTACTCTCGCCCAAGCACGCTGAACCGCGGAGTTCTGATGGGATCCGGTGCATTAGTGCTAGTATGATCGCACCCATTGGATTCTTGCGGAACAAATGTTTCATTGAGTCCACGCGGCTGCCGAGTCGCGCATGCATCGCCCCAAATCTAAAGAGGTTGCAAGTTCGTAACTGACAGCTCGGAAGCGGCGAGCTATGCGTGCGTTACGGAGGGCAGCTCAACCTCCTTCATTGCCCCTCGCCAGCGTGGGGTTTCGTCCCTGTGTTGCTGTAAAAAAGGGCCTCTGAAGTGGTTTTTAGGGCCAAGAGTCGTCCGTAGGGGAATTTTGGTCATTTCGACTGAACATGGACGAAAGGCCTGATTTGGATGCTTTTTCCTCGTCCTGGCAAGGTCTCATCCGACGCCCACAGCAAATTAAACGAGAAGGATCAGTGTTTTTAAAAAAGGAAAAAAACGAAAGAGGGGTGCAACACGAGCGCTTCCCAGGAGGTCACCCATCCCACTACTACTCTTGCCCAAGCACGCTTAGCAGCAAAGTTCTGATGGGATCCGCTGCGTTAGTGCCGGCATGATCGCTGCCTTTGGATTCTTGCGAAACAAATGTTTCGTTGAGTGTACGCGGCCGCTGAGTCGCGCTTAATGCACGCCGGCTCTAAAGGGGTTGCAAGTTCGTAACTTACAGGTCGGAAGCGGCGAGCTAGGCATGCATTACAGATGGTAGCTCGACCACCTTCATCGCCCCTTGCCAGCGTAGGGCTTCGTCCTTGTGTTGCCGTAAAAAAGGACCTCTGATGTGGTTTTCAGGGCCAAGAGTCGTCTGCAGGGGAATTTTGGTCATTTCGATTGAACATGGCCGAAAGGCGTTTTTTGGATGGCTTTTTCCTCATCCTGGTCAGGGCTCATCCAACGCCCACAGCAAATGAAACGAGAAGGATCAGTGCTTACAAAAAAGAAAAAAAAACGAACAACGGTTGCAACACGAGGATTTCCCAGGAGGTCACCCATCCTAGTGCTACTCTCGCACAAGCACGCTTAACTGCGGAGTTCTGATGGGATCCGGTGCATTGGTGCTGGTTTGATCGCACCCCTTGCAATTTTGCGGAACAAATCTTTTATATAGCGTACGCGGCTGCCGTGTCGCATTTACAGCGCGCCGAATCTAAAGAGGTTGCAAGTTCACAACTTACAGCTCGGAAGCGGCGAGCTAAGAGTGCGTTACGGACGGTCGCTCGACCCCCTTTATCGCCCCGTGCAAGCATGGGCTTTCGTCCGTGTGTTGCAGTAAAATGGGGCCTCTAATGTGGTTTCCAGGGTCAGGAGGCGTCCGTTGGGGAATTTTTGAAATTTCGAGTGAACAAGGGCGGAAGGTCGGACTTGGATGCTTTTTCCTCGTCCTGGTCAGTTCTCATCAGGCGGCCACAGCAAATGAAACGAAAAGGATCGGCGCTTTTAAGAAAGTAAAAAGTAACGAAAAAGGGGTGCAACACGAGGACTTTCCAGGAGGTCACCCATCCTAATACTACTCTCGCCCGAGCACGCTCAACTGCGGAGTTCTGATGGGATCCGGTGCATTAACGTTGGTATGATCGCACCCATTGGATTCGCGGAACAAATGTTTCATTGAGGGTACGCGGCCGCAGAGTCGCGCATACAGCACACCAACTCCAAAGAGGTCGCAAGTTCGTAACTGACAGCTCGGAAGAGGCGAGCTAAGCGTGCGTTACGGACGGTAGCTTGACCGCATTCATCGCCCCGTGCATGCATGGCGTTTCGTCCGTGTGTTAAGGTCCTCTGATGTGTTGCAGGTTTTTTTCGTCCGTGTGTTTTCTGATGGTTTTCAGGACCAGGAGCTTCCGTAGGGGAATTTCGGTTCATTTCGAGTGAACATGGGCGGAGGCCTGATTTGGATGCTTTTTCCTCGTCCTGGTCAGTTCTCATCCGACGGCCGCAGCAAATGAAACGAGAAAGAGCTTTTTAAGAAAGAAAAAAACAACGAAAAAGGGGTGCAACACGAGGACTTCCCAGGAGGTCACCCATCCTAGGACTACTCTCGCCCAAGCACGCTTAACTGCGGAGTTCTGATGGGATCCGGTGCATTAGTGCTGGTATGATCGCACCCATTGGATTCTTGCGGAACAAATGTTTCATTGAGGGTACGCGGCCGCAGAGTCGCGCATACAGCACGCTAGCCCCAAAGAGGTCGCAAGTTCGCAACTGACAGCTCGGAAGAGGCGAGCTAAGCGTGCGTTACGGACAGTAGCTCGACCCCCTCCATCGCCCCGTGCAAGCCTGGGCTTTCGTTCGCGTGTTGCAGTAAAATGGGGCCTCTCAAGTGGTTTTCATGGCCAGGAGGGCGTCCGTTGGGGAATTTCAGAAATTTCGAGTGAACAAGGGCGGGAAGGTCGGATTGGATGCTTTTTCTCGTCCTGGTCAGTTCTCATCCGACGGCCACAGCAAATGAAACGAGAAAGATCGGTGCTTTTAAGAAAGAAAAAAACAACGAAAAAGGGGTGCAACACGAGGACTTCCCAGGAGGTCACCCATCCTAGTACTACTCTCGCCCAAGCACGCTTAACTGCGGAGTTCTGATGGGAGCCGGTGCATTAGTGCTGGTATGATCGCACCCATTGGATTCTTGCGGAGCAAATGTTTCATTGAGGGAACGCGGCTGCAGAGTCGCGCATACAGCACGCCAGCTCCAAAGAGGTCGCAAGTTCGTAACTGACAGCTCGGAAGAGGCGAGCTAAACATGTGTTACGGACGGTAGCTCGACCACCTTCATCGCCCCGTGCAAGCAGGGGGTTTCATCCGTGTGTTGCAGTTAAAAAGGCCTCTGATGTGGTTTTTAGGGCCAGGAGGCGTCCGCAGTGGAATTTCGGTAATTTCGAGCGAACATGGGCGGAGGGCCTGATTTGGATGCTTTTTCCTCGTCCTGGACAGTTCTCATCCGACGGCCACAGCAAATGAAACGAGAAATATCGGTGCTTTTTAAGGAAGAAAAAAACAACAAAAAAGGGGGCAACACGAGGACTTCCCAGGAGGTCACCCATCCTAGTACTACTCTCGCCCAAGCACGCTTAGCTGCGGAGTTCTGACTGGATCCGGTGCATTAGTGCGGGTATGATCGCACCCATTGGATTCTTGCGGAACAAATGTTTCATTAAGGGGACGCGGCCGCAGAGTCGCGCATACAGCGCGCCCGCTCCAAAGAGGTCGCAAGTTAGTAACTGACAGCTCGGAAGCGGCGAGCCATACGTGTGTTACGGATGGTACTCGACCACCTTCATCGCCCCTTGCCAGCGTGGGGTTTCGTCCCTGTGTTGCTGTAAAAAAAGGGCCTCTGAAGTGGTTTTCAGGGCCAAGGGCCGTCCGTAGGGGAATTTTGGTCATTTCGGCTGAACATGGACGAAGGGCCTGATTTGGATGCTTTTTCCTCGTCCTGGCGAGGTCTCCTCCGACCCCCACAGCAAATGAAATGAAAAGGATCTGTGTTTTTAAAAAAGGAAAAAAAACGAAAAAGGGGTGCAACACGAGCGCTTCCTAGGAGGTCACCCATCCTACTACTACTCTTGCCCAAGCACGCTTAACTGCGAAGTTCTGATGGGATCCGCTGCATTAGTGCTGGCATGATCGCCGCCATTGGATTCTTGCGGAACAAATGTTTCATTGAGTGTACGCGTCCGCTGAGTCGCGCTTAATGCACGTCGGCTCTAAAGAGGTCGCAAGTTCGTAACCTACAGGTCGGAAGCGGCGTGCTAGGCGTGCGTTACGGATGGTAGCTCGACCACCTTCATCGCCCCATGCCAGCGTGGGGTTTCGTCCTTGTGTTGCCGTAAAAAAGGGCCTCTGAAGTAGGGCTGTGAACTAGGTCAGGTCGGGTCGGGTTCGTGTTCGGGTCGAAGTTAAACGGGTTGAAAATCTCCCGACCTGAACCTGACCTATTTAATAAACGGGTTGAAAAATCCAACCTGAAACCGTTTAACATTTAAACGGGTCAACCTGATTCTGACCTGTTTAACCCGTTTAAGTTAAACGGGTCAAAATCAGGTACCACTTACCTGTTTAACCTGTTTAACCCAATTAAATTTGAAACTTTAAATGAACATGTGTGTGAGCCTGAAACTACAATTGGACACTTTGTAAACAATACATGATTACATGAATTCTTGGTATAACAACTGCTCAACAAACCGACTTCTAAGAAGATCAGTAAGTCCTAGAGATTAGTAGTGAGGAGATGGGGTGAGGGGAGTGGAGAGGAGATGGGGAGATCGAATCAGTAGAGAGGAGATGAGAGGGGCGACTGAAGGTTGAAGCAACTCAAGCAAGATCTAGCTCTGTATGGAGAAGTGGTATTGCGAATGAAGAACTGAAGAAGACAAGAAGCCTTTTATATCTAGGGTTTTCACTTGATAGGGTGGGCTTTATGGGCTTAGGAACAAAAAATGTGAAAAATATAAAATTTGAACTCCCCGCCCCCCAATCAAAAATCTGAAAATTAAAATTTCAATGGCCCCCAAAAATGTTCAAAAAAACTACATATAATTATATATTGATAAATAGGTTAAACAGGTTAAATGGATTACTGTAAACAGGTAAACGGGTTGACCTATTTAACCCGTTTATTTAAACGGGTTAAATAGGTATTTTTTCGTGTCGAAAATTTCAACCTGAACCTAAACCGTTTAATTAAACGGGTTAATCGTGTCAACCCATTTAATTAAACGGGTTGAAAATCTTTACCCAAACCCGCCTAATTTCGTGTTCGGTTCGGGTCGGTAATCGCGTCGGGTCAGCTTTTGACAGCCCTACTCTGAAGTGGTTTTCAGGGCCAAGAGTCGTCTGTAGGGGTATTTTGGCCATTTCGATTGAACATGGCCGAAAGGCCTGATTTGGATGGCTTTTTCCTCATCTTGGTCAGGTCCCATCCAACGCCCACAACAAATGAAACGAGAAGGATCGGCGCTTCTAAAAAAGAAAGAAAAACGAACAAGGGTTGCAACACGAGGACTTCCCACGAGGTCACCCATCCTAGCACTACTCTCGCCCAAGGACGCTTAACTGCGGAGTTCTGATGGGATCCGGTGCGTTGGTGCTGGTTTGATCGCACCCATTGGATTTTTTCAGAACAAATCTTTTATAGAGCGTACGCGGCTGCCGAGTCGCACATGTAGCGCGCCAAATCTAAATAGGTCGCAAGTTCGCAACTTACACCTCGGAAGCGGCGAGCTAAGAGTGCGCTACGGACGGTCGCTCGACCCCCTTCATCGCCCCGTGCAAGCATGGGCTTTCGTCCGTGTGTTGCAGTAAAATGGGGCCTCTAATGTGACTTTCAGGGCCAGAAGGCGTCCGTCGGGGAATTTCGGAAATTTCGAGTGAACAAGGGCGGAAGGTCGGACTTGGATGCTTTTTCCTCGTCCTGGTCAGTTCTCATCAGACGGCCACAGCAAATGAAACGAGAAGGATCCGTGCTTTTAAGAAAGTAAAAAGCAACGAAAAAGTGGTGCAACACGAGGACTTCCCAGGAGGTCACCCATCCTAGTACTACTCTCGCCCAAGCACGCTTAACTGCGAAGTTTTGATGGGAACCGGTGCGTTAGTGCTGGTATGATCGCACCCATTGCATTCTTGCGGAACAAATGTTTTATTGAGGGAACGCGGCCACAGAGTCGCGCATACAGCATGCCGGTTGCAAAGAGGTCGCAAGTTCGTAAC
Organism: Carnegiea gigantea; assembly: GCA_029747015.1. Taxonomy (NCBI): domain Eukaryota; kingdom Viridiplantae; phylum Streptophyta; class Magnoliopsida; order Caryophyllales; family Cactaceae; genus Carnegiea; species Carnegiea gigantea. The sequence continues at coordinate 78,308 of JAKOGI010002505.1, forward strand.
TGACAGCTCGGAAGAGGCGAGCTAAGCGTGCGTTACGGACGGTAGCATGACCACATTCACTGCCCCGGGCATACATGGGTTTTCGTCCGTGCGTGGCAGTGAAAAAGGGCCTCTGAGGTGGCTTTCAGGACCAGGAGGCGTCCGTTGGGGAATTTCGGTCATTTCGAGTGAACATGGGCGGAGGGCCTGATTTGGATTCTTTTTCCTCGTCCTGGTCAGTTCTCATCCGAAGGCAACAGCAAATGAAACGAAAAAGATCGGTGGTTTTTAGAAAGAAAAAACGACGAAAAAGGGGTGCAACTCGAGGACTTCCCAGGAGGTCACCCATCCGAGTACTACTCTCGCCCAAGCACACTTAACTGCGGAGTTCTAATGGGATCCCGTGCATTAGTGCCGGTATGACCGCACCCATTGGATTCTTGCGAAACAAATGTTTCATTGAGGGTACGCGGCCGCAGAGTCGCGTATACAGCACGCCAGCTCCAAAGAGGCCGCAAGTTCGTAACTGACAGCTCGGAAGAGGCGAGCTAAGCGTGCGTTACGGACGGTAGCTCGGCCGCCTTCATCGCCCCGTGCAAGCATGGTGTTTCCTCTGTGTGTTGCAGTAAAAAAGGGCCTCTGATGTGGTTTTCAGGGCTAGGAGGCGTCCGTAGGGGAATTTTGGAAATTTCGAGCGAGCATGGGCGGAACGCCTGGTTTGGATTCTTTTTCCTCGTCCTGGTCAGTTCTCCTCCGACGGCCACAGCAAATGGAACGAGAAAGATCGGTGCTTTTTAAGGAAGAAAAAAAATAACAAAAAAGGGGTGTAACACGAGCACTTCCCAGGAGGTCACCCATCCTAGTACTACTCTCGCCCAAGCACGCTTAACTGCTGAGTTCTGATGGGATCCGATGCATTAGTGCTAGAATGATCGCACCCATTGGATTCTTGCGGACCAAATGTTTCATTGAGGGTACGCGGCCGCAGAGTCGCGCGGAGAGCACGCCAGCTCCAAAGAGGCCGCAAGTTCGTAACTGACAGCTCGGAAGAAGCGAGTTAAGCGTGCGTTAGGGACGGTAGCTTGACCACATTCACCGCCCCGTGCATGCATGGGGTTTCGTCCGTGTGTTGCAGTGAAAAAGGGCCTCTGATGTGGTTTTCATGACCAGGAGGCGCCGTAGGGGAATTTCGGTCATTTGGAGTGAACGTGGGCGGAGGGCCTGATTTGGATTCTTTTTCCTCGTCCTGGTCAGTTTTCATCCGAAGGCAACAACAAATCAAACAAGAAAGATCAGTGCTTTTTAGAAAGAAAAAATGACGAAAAAGGGGTGCAACACGAGGACTTCCCAGGAGGTCACCCATCCTGGTACTATTCTCGCCCAAGCACGCTTAACTGCGGAGTTCTGATAGGATCCGGTGCATTAGTGCTGGTATGATCGCACCCATTGGATTCTTGTGGATCAAATTTTTCATTAAGGGTATGCGGCCGCAGAGTCGCGCATACAGCACGCCAGCTCCAAAGAAGTCGCAAGTTCGTAACTGACAGCTCGGAAGAGGCGAGCTAAGCGTGCGTTAGGGACGGTAGCTCGACCCCCTCCATCCCCCCGTGCAAGCATAGGCTTTCGTCCGTGTGTTGCAGTAAAATGGGGCCTCTCAAGTGGTTTTCAGGGCCAGGAGGCGTCCGTTGGGGAATTTCGGAAATTTCGAGTGAACCAGGGCGGAAGGTCGGACTTGGATGCTTTTTCCTCAGCCTGGTCAGTTCTCATCCGACGACCACAGCAAATGAAACGAGAAGGATCGGTGCTTTTCAGAAAGTAAAAAACAACGAAACAGGGGTGCAACACGAGGACTTCCCAGGAGGTCACCCATCCTAGTACTACTCTCGCCCAAGCACGCGTAACTGCGGAGTTCTGATGGGATCCGGTGCTTTAGTGCTGGTATTATAGCACCCATTGGGTTCTTGCGGAACAAATTTTTCATTGAGGGTACGCGGCCGCAGAGTCGCGCGTACAGCACGCCAGCTCCAAAGAGGTCGCAAGTTCGTAACTGACAGCTCGGAAGAGGCGAGCTAAGCGTGCGTTACGGACGGTAGCTCGACCCCCTTCATCGCCCCGTGCAAGCTTGGGGTTTCATCCGTGTGTTGCAGTAACAATGGGCCGCTGATGTGGTTTTCACGACCAGGAGGCGCCCGTAGGGGAATTTCGGTCATTTCGAGTGAACATGGGTGGAGGGCCTGATTTGGATTTTTTTTCCTCGCCCTGGTCAGTTCTCAACTGAAGGCAACAGCAAATGAAACGAGAAAGATCGGTGGTTTTTAGAAAGAAAAAACGACGAAAAAGGGGTTCAACACGAGGACTTACCAGGAGGTCACCCATCCTAGTACTACTCTCGCCCAAGCACGCTTAACTGCGGAGTTCTGATGGGATCCGGTGCATTAGTGCTGGTATGATCGCACCCATTGGATTCTTGCGGAACAAACGTTTCATTGAGGGTGCACGGCCGCATAGTCGCGCATACAGCACGCAAGCTCCAAAGAGGTCGCAAGTTCGTAACTGAGAGCTCCGAAGAGGCGAGCTAAGCGTGCGTTACGGACGGTAGCTCGACCACCTTCATCGCCCCGTGAGAACATGAGGTTTCATCCGTGTGTTGCTGTAAAAAAGGGCCTCTAATGTGGTTTTCAGGGCCAAGAGGCGTCCGGAGGGAAATTTTGGTAATTTCGAGCGAACATGGGCTGAAGGCCTGATTTGGATTCTTTTTCCTCGTCCTGGTCAGTTCTCCTCCGACGGCCACAGCAAATGGAACGAGAAAGATCGGTGCTTTTTAAGGAAGAAAAAAAATAACAAAAAAGGGGTGTAGCACGAGGACTTCCTAGGAGGTCACCCATCCTCTTACTACTCTCGCCCAAGCACGCTTAACTGCGGAGTTCTGATGGGATCCGGTGCATTAGCGCTGGTATGATCGCACCCATTCGATTCTTACAAGACAAATGTTTCGTTGAGGGAACGCGGCCGCAGAGTCGCGCATACAGCACGCCAGCTCCAAAGAGGTCGCAAGTTCGTAACTCACAGCTCGGAAGAGGCGAGCTAAGCGTGTGTTATGGACGTGACCACATTCACTGCCCCGTGCATGCATGGGGTTTCGTTCGTGTGTTGCAGTGAAAAAGGGCCTCTGATGTGGTTTTCCGGACCCGGAGGCGTCCGAAGGGGAATTTCGGCCATTTCGAGTGAACATGGGCGGAGGGCCTGATTTGGATCTTTTTTCCTCGTCCGGGTCAGTTCTCATCCCAAGGCAACAGCAAATGAAACGAGAAAGATCGGTGCTTTTTAAGGAAGAAAAAAACAACGAAAAAGGGGTGCAACACGAGGACTTCCCAGGAGGTCACCCATCCTAGTACTACTCTCGCCCAAGCACGCTTAACAGCGGAGTTCTGATGGGATCCGGTGCATTAGTGCTGGTATGATCGCACCCATTGGATTCTTGCGGAACAAATGTTTCATTGAGGGTACGCGACCGCAGAGTCGTGCATACAGCACGCCAGCTCTAAAGAGGTCGCAAGTTCGTAACTGACAGCTCGGAAGCGGCGACCTATGCGTGCGTTACGGATGGTAGCTCTACCTCCTTCATCGCCCCTCGCCAGCATGGGGTTTCGTTCCCGTGTTGCTGTAAAAAAGGGCCTCTAAAGTGGTTTTCAGGGCCTGATTTGGATCTTTTTTCCTCGTCCAGGCCAGGTCTCATCCGACGCCCACAGCAAATGAAACGAGAAGGATCAGTGCTTTTAAAAAAAAGAAAAAAAACGAAAAAGGGGTGCAACACGAGCGCTTCCCAGGAGGTCACCCATCCTACTACTCCTCTTGCCCAAGCACGCTTAACTGCGGAGTCCTGATGGGATCCGCTGCATTAGTGCTCGTATGATCGCGACCATTGGATTCTTGCGGAACAAATGTTTCGTTGAGTGTACGCGGCCGCTGAGTCGCGCTTAATGCACGCCAGCTCTAAAGAGGTCGCAAGTTCGTAACTTACAGGTCGGGAGCGGCGAGCTAGGCGTGCGTTACGGATTGTAGCTCGACCACCTTTATCGCCCCTTGCCGGCGTGGGGTTTCGTCCTTGTGTTGCTGTAAAAAAGGGCCTCTGAAGTGGTTTTCAGGGCCAAGAGTCGTCAGTAGGGGGATTTTGGTCATTTCGATTGAACATGGCCGAAAGGCCTGATTTGGTTGGCTTTTTCCTCATCCTGGTCAGGTCTCATCCAACGCCCACAGCAAATGAAACGAGAAGGATTGGTGCTTTTAAAAAAAGAAAAAAAAACGATCAAGGGTTGCAACACGAGGACCTCCCAGGAGGTCTCCCATCCTAGTACTACTCTCGCCCAAGCACGCTTGACTGCGGAGTTCTGATGGGATCCGGTGCATTGGTGCTGGTTTGATCGCACCCATTGGATTTTTGCGGAACAAATCTTTTATAGAGCTTACGCGGCTACCGAGTCGCTCATGCAGCGCGCCAAATCTAAAGAGGTCGCAGGTTCGCAACTTACAGCTCGGAAGCGGCGAGCTAAGAGTGCGTTACGGACGGTCGCTCGACCCCTTCATCGCCCCGTGCAAGCATGGGCTTTCGTCCGTGTGTTACAGGAAAATGGGTCCTCTAATGTGGTTTTCAGGGCCAGGAGGCGTCCGTTGGGGAATTTCGGAAATTTCGAGTGAACAAGGGCGGAAGGTCGGACTTGGATGCCTTTTACTCGTCCTGGTCAGTTCTCATCAGACGGCCACAGCAAATGAAAGGAGAATGATCGGTGGTTTTAAGAAAGTAAAAAGCAACGAAAAAGGAGTGCAACACGGGGACTTCCCAGGAGGTCACCCATCTTAGTACTACTCTCGCCCAAGCTCGCTTAACTGCAGAGTTCTGATTGGATCCGGTGCATTAGTGCTGGTATGATCGCGCCCAGGAGGATTCTTGCGGAACAAATGTTTCATTGAGGGTACGCGGCCGCAGAGTCGCGCATACAGCACGCCAGCTCCAAAGAGGTTGCAAGTTCGTAACTGAGAGCTCGGAAGAGGCGAGCTTAGCGTGCGTTACGGACGGTAGCTCGACCACCTTCATCGCCCCGTGCAAGCATGAGGTTTCATCCGTGTGTTGCAGTAACAAAGGACCTCTGATGTGGTTTTCAGGGCCAGGAGGCGTCCGTAGTGGAATTTTAGTAATTTCGAGCGAACATGGGCGGAAGGCCTGATTTGGATGCTTTTTCCTCGTCCTGGTCAGTTCTCATCCGACGGCCGCAGCAAATGAAACGAGAAAGATCGGTGCTTTTTGAGGAAGGAAAAAACAATAAAAAGGGGTGCAACACGAGGAGTTCCCAAGAGGTCACCCATCCTAATCCTACGCTCGCCCAAGCACGCTTAACTGCGGAGTTCTGATGGGATCCGGTGCATTAGTGCTAGTATGATCGCACCCATTGGATTCTTGCGGAACAAATGTTTCATTGAGGGTGCGCGGCCGCAGAGTCGCGCATACAGCACGCCCGCTCCAAAGAGGTCGCAAGTTCGTAACTGACAGCTCGGAAGAGGCGAGCGAAGCGTGCGTTACGGACGGTAGCTTGACCACATTCGCCGCCCCGTGCATGCATGGGGTTTCGTCCGTGTGTTGCAGCGAAAAAGGGAATCTGATGTGGTTTTCAGGATCAGGTGGCGTCCATAGGGGAATTTCGGTCATTTCGAGTGAACATGGGTGGAGGACCTGATCTGGATTCTTTTTCCTCGTCCTGGTCAGTTCTCATCCGAAGGCAACAGCAAATGAAAAGAGAAAGATCGGTGCTTTTTTGAAAGAAGAAAAAACGACGAAAAAGGGGTTCAACACGAGGACTTCCCAGGAGGTCACCCATCCTAGTACTACTCTCGCCCAAGCACGCTTGACTGTGGGATTCTGATGGGATCCGGTGCATTAGTGCTGGTATGATCGCGCCCATTAGATTCTTGCAGAACAAATGTTTCATTGAGGGTGCACTGCCGCAGAGTCGCGCATACAGCACGCCAGCTCCAAAGAGGTCGCAAGTTCGTAACTGACAGCTCGGAAGAGGCGAGCTAAGCGTACGTTACGGACGGTAGCTTGACCACATTCACCTCCCCGTGCATGCATGGGGTTTCGTCCGTGTGTTGCACTGAGAAAGGGCTTCTGATGTGGTTTTCAGGACCAGAAGGCGTCCGTAGGGGAATTTCGGTCATTTCGAGTGAACATGGGTGGAGGGCCTGATTTGGATTCTTTTTCCTCGTCCTGGTCAGTTCTCATCCGAAGGCAACAGCAAATGAAACGAGAAAGATCGGTGCTTTTTAGAAAGAAAAAACGACGAAAAAGGGGTGCAACTCGAGGACTTCCAAGGAGGTCACCCATCATAGTACTACTCTCGGCTAAGCACGCTTAACTAGGGAGTTCTGATGGGATCCGGTGTATTAGTGCTGGTATGATCGCACCCATTCGATTCTTGCGGAACAAATGTTTCATTGAGCCCACGCGGCTGCCGAGTCGCGCATGCAGCGCCCTAAATCTAAAGAGGTCGTAAGTTCGTAACTGACAGCTCGGAAGCGGCGAGCTATGCGTGCGTTACGGATGGTAACTCGACCTCCTTCATCGCCCCTCGCCAGCGTGGGGTTTCGTCCCTGTGTTGCTGTAAAAAAGGGCCTCTGAAGTGGTTTTTGGGGCCAAGATCGTCCGTAGGGGAATTTTGGACATTTCGACTGAACATGGACGAAAGGCCTGATTTGAATGCTTTTTCCTCGTCCTGGTCAGGTCTCATCCGATGCCCACAGCAAATGAAACGAGAAGGATCAGTGTTTTTAAAAAAGGAAAAAAAACGAAAAAGGGGTGCAACGCGAGCGCTTCCCAGGAGGTCACCCATCCTACTACTACTCTTCCCCAAGCACGCTTAACTGCGGAGTTCTGATGGGATCCGCTGCATTAGTGCTGGTATGATCGCGGCCATTGGATTCTTGCGGAACAAATGTTTCGTTGAGTGTACGCGGCCGCTGAGTCGCGCTTAATGCACGCCGCCCATCCTACTACTACTCTTGCCCGAGCACGCTTTTTCCTCGTCCTGGTCAGTTCTCATCAGACGGCCACAGCAAATGGAACGAGAAAGATCAGTGCTTTTAAGAAAGTAAAAAACAACGAAAAAGGGGTGCAACACGAGAACTTCCCAGGAGGTCACCCATCCTAGAACTACTCTCGCCCAAGCACGCTTAACTGCGGAGTTCTGATGGGATCCGGTGCATTAGTGCTGGTATGATCGCACCCATTGGATCCTTGCGGAACAAATGTTTCATTGAGGGTACGCGGCCGCAGAGTCGCGCATACAGCACGCCAGCTCCAAAGAGGTCGCAAGTTCGTAACTGACAGCTCGGAAGAGGGGAGCTAAGCGTGCGTTACGGACGGTAGCTCGACCACCTTCAGCGCCCCGTGCAAGCATGGGGTTTCATCTGCGTGTTGCAGTAAAAAAGGGCCTCTGATGTGCGTTTCAGGGCGAGGAGGCGTCCGTAGGGGAATTTTGGTAATTTCGAGCGAACATGGGTGGAAGGCCTGATTTGGAGGCTTTTTCCTCGTCCTAGTCAGTTCTCATCCGACGGCCACAGCAAATGAAACAAGAAAGATCGGTGCTTTTTAAGGAAGAAAAAGACAACAAAAAAGGGTGCAACACGAGGACTTCCCAGGAGGTCACCCATCCTAGTACTACTCTCGTCCGAGCACGCTTAACTGCGGAGTTCTGACTGGATCCGGTGCATTAGTGCGGGTATGATCGCACCCATTGGAGTCTTGCGGAACAAATGTTTCATTAAGGGGACGCGGCCGCAGAGTCGCGCATACAGCACGCCAGCTCCAAAGTGGTCGCAAGTTCGTAACTGACAGCTCGGAAGAGGCGAGCTAAGCGTGCGTTACAGACGGCAACTTGGCCACATTCACCGCCCCGCGCATGCATGGTGTTTCGTCCCTGTGTTGCAGTGAAAGAGGGCCTCTGATGTGGTTTTCAGGACCAGGAGGCGTCCGTAGGGGAATTTCGGTCATTTCAAGTGTACATGGGCGAAGGGCCTGATTTGGATTCTTTTTCCTCGTCCTGGTCAGTTCTCATCCGAAGGCAACAACAAATGAAACGAGAAAGATCGGTGCTTTTTAGAAGGAAAAAACGGCGAAAAAGGGGTGCAACACGCGGACCTCCCAGTAGGCCACCCATCCTAGCACGACTCTCGCCCAAGCACGCTTAACTGCAGAGTTCTGATGGGCTCCGGTGCGTTAGTGCTGGTATGATCGCACCCATTGGATTCTTGCGGAACAAATGTTTCATTGAGGGAACGCAGCCGTAGAGTCGCGCATACAGCACGCCAGCTCCAAAGAGGTCGCAAGTTCGTAACTGACAGCTCGGAAGAGGCAAGCTAAGCGTGCGTCACGAACGGTAGCTCGCCCCCCTCCATCGCCCCGTGCAAGCATGGGCTTTCGTCCGTGTGTTGCAGTAAAATGGGGCCTCTCGAGTGGTTTTCAGGGCCAGGAGGCGTCCGTAGGGGAATTTCGGATATTTTGAGTGAACAAGGGCGGAAGGTCGGACTTGGATGCTTTTTCCTCGTCCTGGTCAGTTCTCATCAGACGGCCGCAGCAATGAAACGAGAAGGATCGGTGCTTTTAAGAAAGTAAAAAAACAACGAAAAAGGGGTGCAACACCAGGACTTCTCAGGAGGTCACCCATCCTAGTACTACTTTCGCCCAAGCACGCTTAACTGCGGAGTTCTGATGGGATCCGGTGCATTGGTGCTGGTCTGATCGCCCCCGTTGAATTTTTGCGGAACAAATTTTTCATTGAGCGCACGCGGCTGTCGAGTCGCACATACAGTGCGCCAAATCTATAGTGGTCGCAAGTTCGCAACTTACAGCTCCGAAGCGGCGAGCTAAGAGTGCGTTACGGACGGTCGCTCGACTCCCTGCATCGCCCCGTGCAAGCATGGACTTCCCAGGAGATCACCCATCCTAGAACTACTCTCGCCCAAGCACGCTTAACTGCGGAGTTCTGATGGGATCCGGTGCATTAGTGCTGGTATGATCGCACCCGTTGGATTCTTGCGGAACAAATGTTTCATTGAGGGTACGCGGCCGCAGAGTCACGCATACAGCACGCCAGCTCCAAAGAGGTCGCAAGTTCGTAACCGAGAGCTCGGAAGAGGCGAGCTAAGCGTGCGTTACGGACGGTAGCTCGACCGCCTTCATCGCCCCGTGCAAGCATGGGGTTTCATCCGTGTGTTGCTGTAAAAAAGGGCCTCTGATGTGGTTTTCAGGGCCAGGAGGCGTCCGGAGGGGAATTTTGGTAATTTCGAGCGAACATGTGCGGAAGGCCTAATTTGGATGCTTTTTCCTCGTCCTGGCCAGGTCTCATCCGACGCCCACAGCAAATGAAACAAGAAGGATCAGTGTTTGTGAAAAAGGAAAAAAAAACGAAAAAGGGGTGCAACACGAGCGCTTCCCAAGAGGTCGCCCATCCTACTACTACTCTTGCCCGAGCACGCTTAACTGCGAAGTTCTGATGGGATCCGCTGCATTAGTGCCGGCATGATCGCCGCCATTGGATTCTTGCGGAACAAATGTTTAGTTGAGTGTACGCGGCCGCTGAGTCGCGCTTAATGCACGCCGGCTCTAAAGGGGTTGCAAGTTCGTAACTTACAGGTCGGAAGCGGCGAGCTAGGCGTGCGTTACGGATGGTAGCTCGACCACCTTCATCGCCCCTTGCCAGCGTAGGGTTTCGTCCTTGTGTTGCCGTAAAAAAGGGCCTCTGATGTGGTTTTCAGGGCCAAGAGTCGTCTGCAGGGGAATTTTGGTCATTTCGATTGAACATGGCCGAAAGGCGTGATTTGGATGGCTTTTTCCTCATCCTGGCCAGGGCTCATCCAACGCCCACAGCAAATGAAACGAGAATGATCGGTGCTTATAAAAAAGAAAAAAAAAAAACGAACAACGGTTGCAACACAAGGATTACCCAGGAGGTCACCCATCCTAGTACTACTCTCGCCCAAGCACGCTTAACTGCGGAGTTCTGATGGGATCCGGTGCATTGGTGCTGGTTTGATCGCACCTATTGGAATTTTGCGGAATAAATCTTTTATAGAGCGTACGCGGCTGCCGAGTCGCACATACAGCGCGCTAAATCTAAAGAGGTCGCAAGTTCGCAACTTACAGCTCGGAAGCGGCGAGCTAAGAGTGCGTCACGGACGGTCGCTCGACCCCCTTGATCGCCCCATGCAAGCAGGGGCTTTCGTCGGTGTGTTGTAGTAAAATGGGGCCTCTAATGTGGTTTTCAGGGCCAGGAGGCGTCCGTTGGGGAATTTGGGAAGTTTCGAGTGAACAAGGGCGGAAGGTCGGACTTGGATGCTTTTTCCTCGTCCTGGTCAGTTCTCATCAGACGGCCACAGCAAATGAAACGAAAAGGATCGGTGCTTTTAAGAAAGTAAAAAGTAATGAAAAAGGGGTGCAACACGAGGACTTCCCAGGAGGTCACCCATCCTAATACTACTCTCGCCCAAGCACGCTTAACTGCGGAGTTCTGATGGGATCCGGTGCATTAGTGCTGGTATGATCGCACCCATTGGATTCTTGCGGAACAAATGTTTCATTGAGGGTACGCGACCGCAGAGTCGCGCATACAGCACGCCAGCTCCAAAGAGGTCGCAAGTTCGTAACTGACAGGTCGGAAGAGGCGAGCTAAGCGTGCGTTACGGACGGTAGCTTGACCACATTCACCGCCCCGTGCATGCATGGGGTTTGGTCCGTGTGTTGCAGTGAAAAAGGGCCTCTGATGTGGCTTTCAGGACCAGGAGGCGTCTGTAGGGGAATTTCGGTTATTTCGAGTGAACATGGGCGGAGGGCCTGATTTACATTCTTTTTCCTCGTCCTGGTCAGTTCTCATCCGAAGGCAACAGCAAATGAAACGAGAAAGATCAGTGCTTTTTAGAAAGAAAAAACGACGAAAAGGGGTGCAACACGAGGACTTCCCAAGAGGTCACCCATCCTAGTACTACTCTCGCCCACGCACGCTTAACTGCGGAGTTCTGATGGGATCCGGTGCATTAGTGCTGGTATGATCGCACCCATTAGATTCTTGCGGAACAAATGTTTCATTGAGGGTGCACGGCCGCAGAGTCGCGCATACAGCACGCCAGCTCCAAAGAGGTCGCAAGTTCGTAACTGACAGCTCGGAAGAGGCGAGCTAAGCGTGCATTACGGACGGTAGCTTGGCCACATTCACCGCCCCGTGCATGCATGGGGTTTCGTCCGTGTGTTGCAGTGAAAAAGGGCCTCTGATGTGGTTTTCAGGACCAGGAGGCGTCCGTAGGGGAATTTCGGTCATTTCGAGTGAACATGGGCGGAGGGCCGGATTTGGATTCTTTTTTCTCGTCCTGGTCAATTCTCATCCGAAGGCAACAGCAAATGAAACTAGAAAGATCGGTGCTTTTTAGAAAGAAAAAACGACGAAAAAGGGGTGCAACACGAGGACCTCCCAGTAGGTCACCCATCCTAGCACGACTCTCGCCCAAGCACGCTTAATTGCAGAGTTCTGATGGGCTCCGGGGCGTTAGTGCTGGTATGATCGCACCCATTGGATTCTTGCGGAACAAATGTTTCGTTGAGAGAACGCGGCCGCAGAGTCGCGCATACAGCACGCCAGCTCCAAAGAGGGCGCAAGTTCGTAACTAACAGCTCGAAAGAGGCGAGCTAAGCGTGCGTCACGAACGGTAGCTCGCCCCCCTCCATCGCCCCGTGCAAGCATGGGCTTTCGTCCGTGTGTTGCAGTAAAATGGGGCCTCTGGAGTGGTTTTCAGGGCCAGGAGGCGTCCGTTGGGGAATTTCGGAAATTTCCAGCGAACAAGGGCGGAAGGTCGGACTTGGATGCTTTTTCCTCGTCCTGGTCAGTTCTCATCCGACGACCACAGCAAATGAAACGAGGAGGATCGGCGCTTTTAAGACAGTAAAAAACAACGAAAAAGGGGTGCAACACGAGGACTTCCCAGGAGGTCACCCACCCTAGTACTACTGTCGCCCAAGCACGCTTAACTGCGGAGCTCTGTTGGGATCCGGTGCATTAGTGCTGCTATGATCGCCCCCATTGGATTCTTGCGGAACAAATGTTTCATTGAGTCCACGCGGCTGCCGAGTCGCACATGCAACGCCCCAAATCTAAAGAGGTCGAAAGTTCGTAACTCACAGCTCGGAAGCGGCGAGCTATACGTGCGTTACGGATGGTAGCTCGACCACCTTCATCGCCCCTTGCCAGCGTGGGGTTTTGTCCCTGTGTTGCTGTAAAAAAAGGGCCTCTGAAGTGGTTTTCAGGGCCAAGGGCCGTCCGTAGGGGAATTTTGGTCATTTCGACTGAACATGGACGAAGGGCCTGATTTGGATGCTTTTTCCTCGCCCTGGCGAGGTCTCCTCCGACCCCCACAGCAAATGAAATGAAAAGGATCTGTGTTTTTAAAAAAGGAAAAAAACGAAAAAGGGGTGCAACACGAGCGCTTCCTAGGAGGTCACCCATCCTACTACTACTCTTGCCCAAGCACGCTTAACTGCGAAGTTCTGATGGGATCCGCTGCATTAGTGCTGGCATGATCGCCGCCATTGGATTCTTGCGTAACAAATGTTTCATTGAGTGTTCGCGGCCGCTGAGTCGCGCTTAATGCACGCCGGCTCTAAAGAGGTCGCAAGTTCGTAACTTACAGGTCGGAAGCGGCGCGCTAGGCGTGCGTTACGGATGGTAGCTCGACCACCTTCATCGCCCCATGCCAGCGTGGGGTTTCGTCCTTGTGTTGCCGTAAAAAAAGGGCCTCTGAAGTGGCTTTCAGGGCCAAGAGTCGTCTGTAGGGGAATTTTGGCCATTTCGACTGAACATGGCCGAAACGCCTGATTTGGATGGCTTTTTCCTCATCTTGGTCAGGTCCCATCCAACGCCCACAGCAAATGAAACGAGAAGGATCGGCGCTTTTAAAAAAGAAAGAAAAACGAACAAGGGTTGCAACACGAGGACTTCCCACGAGGTCACCCATCCTAGCACTACTCTCGCCCAAGGACGCTTAACTGCGGAGTTCTGATGGGATCCGGTGCGTTGGTGCTGGTTTGATCGCACCCATTGGATTTTTGCGGAACAAATCTTTTATAGAGCGTACGCGGCTGCCGAGTCGCACATGTAGCGCGCCAAATCTAAAGAGGTCGCAAGTTCGCAACTTACAACTCGGAAGCGGTGAGCTAAGAGTGCGTTACGGACGGTCGCTCAACCCCCATCATCGCCCCGTGCAAGCATGGGCTTTCGTCCGTGTGTTGCAGTAAAATGGGGCCTCTAATGTGGTTTTCAGGGCCAGGAGGCGTCCGTTGGGGAATTTCGGAAATTTCGAGTGAACAAGGGCGGAAGGTCGGACTTGGATGCTTTTCCTCGTCCTGGTCAGTTCTCATCAGACGGCCACAGCAAATGAAACGAGAAGGATCGTGCTTTTAAGAAAGTAAAAAGCAACGAAAAAGTGGTGCAACACGAGGACTTCCCAGGAGGTCATCCATCCTAGTGCTACTCTCGCCCAAGCACGCTTAACTGCGGAGTTCTGATGGGATCCGGTGGATTAGTGCTGGTATGATCGCACCCAGTGGATTCTTGCGGAACAAATGTTTCAGTGAGGGAACGCGGCCGCAGAGTCGCGCATACAGCACGCCTGCTCCAAAGAGGTCGCATGTTCGTAACTGACAGCTCGGAAGAGGAGAGCTAAGCGTGCGTTACGGACGGTAGCTTGACCACATTCACCGCCCCGTGCATGCATGGGTTTCGTCCGTGTGTTGCAGTGAAAAAGGGCCGCTGATGTGGATTTCAGGACCAGGAGGCGTCCGTAGGGGAATTTCGGTCATTTCGAGTGAACATGGGTGGAGGGCCTGATTTGGATTCTTTTTCCTCGTCCTGGTCAGTTCTCATCCGAAGGCAACAGCAAATGAAACGAGAAAGATCGGTGCTTTTTAGAAAGAAAAAACGACGAAAAGGGGTGCAACACGAGGACTTCCCAGGAGGTCACCCATCCTAGTACTACTCTCGCCCAAGCACGCTTCACTGCGGAGTTCTGATGGGATCCGGTGCATTAGCGCTGGTATGATCGCACCCATTGGATTCTTGCGGAACAAATGTTTTATAGAGGGTACGCGGCCGCAGAGTCGGGCATACAGCACGCCAGCTCCAAAGAGGTCGCAAGTTCGTAACTGACAGCTCGGAAGAGGCGAGCTAAGCGTGCGTTCCGGACGGTAGTTCGACCGCCTTCATCGCCCCGTGCAAGCATGGTGTTTCCTCCGTGTGTTGCAGTAAAAAAGGGCCTCTGATGTGGTTTTCAGGGCCAGGAGGCGTCCGTAGGGGAATTTTGGAAATTTCGAGCGAACATGGGCGAAACGCTTGGTTTGGATGCTTTTTCCTCGTCCTGGTCAGTTCTCATCCAACGGCCACAGCAAATGAAACGAGAAAGATCGGTGCTTTTTAAGGAAGAAAAAAGCAACAAAAAAGGGGTGCAACACGAGGACTTCCCAGGAGGTCACCCATCCTAGTACTACTCTCGCCCAAGCACGCTTAACTGCTGAGTTCTGATGGGATCCGGTGCATTAGTGCTGGAATGATCGCACCCATTGGATTCTTGCGGAACAAATGTTTCATTGAGGGAACGCGGCCGCAGAGCCGCGCGTACAGCACGCCAGCTCCAAAGAGGCCGCAAGTTCGTAACTGACAGCTCGGAAGAAGAGAGCTAAGCGTGCGTTAGGGACCGTAGCTTGACCACATTCACCGCCCCGTGCATGCATGGAGTTTCGTCCGTGTGTTGCAGTAAAAAAGGGCCTCTGATGTGGTTTTCAGGACCAGGAGGCGTCCGTTGGGGAATTTCGGAAATTTCGAGTGAACAAGGGCGGAAGGTCGGACTTGGATGCTTTTTCCTCGGCCTGGTCAGTTCTCATTCGACGACCACAGCAAATGAAACGAAAAGGATCGGTGTTTTTCAGAAAGTAAAAAACAACGAAACAGGGGTGCAACACGAGGACTTCCCAGGAGGTCACCCATCCTAGTACTACTCTCGCCCAAGCACGCTTAACTGCGGAGTTCTGATGGGATCCGGTGTATTAGTGCTGGTATGATCGCGCCCTTTGGATTCTTGCGGAACAAATGTTTCATTGAGGGTACGCGGCCGCAGAGTCGCGCATACAGCACGCCAGCTCCAAAGAGGTCGCAAGTTGGTAACTGACAGCTTGGAAGAGGCGAGCTAAGCGTGCGTTACGGACGGTAGCTCGACCACCTTCATCGCCCCGTGCAAGCATGGGGTTTCATCCGTGTGCTGCAGTAAAAAAAGGGCCTCTGATGTGGTTAACAGGGCCAGGAGGCGTCCGTAGGGGAATTTGGGTAATTTCGAGCGAACATGGGCGGAAGGCCTGATTTGGATTCTTTTTCCTCGTCCTGGTCAGTTCTCCTCCGACGGCCACAGCAAATGAAACGAGAAGGATCGGTGCTTTTAAGAAAGTAAAAAACAACGAAAAAGGGGCGCAACACGAGGACTTCCGAGGAGGTCACCCATCCTAGTACTACGCTCGCCCAGGCACGCTTAACTGCGGAGTTCTGATGGGATCCGAAGCATTAGTGCTGGTATGATCGCACCCATTGGATTCTTGCGGAACAAATGTTTCATTCAGTCGACGCGGCTGACGAGTCGCGCATGCAGCGCCCCAACTAAAGAGGTCGCAATTTCGTAACTGGCAGCTCGGAAGCGGCGAGCTATGCGTGCGTTACGGATGGTAGCTCGACCACCTTCCTCGTCCCTTGCTAGAGTGGGGTTTCGTTCTTATGTTGCTGTAAAAAAGGGCCTCTGAAGTGGTTTTTAGGGCCAAGAGTCATCGGTACGGAAATTTTGGTCATTTCGACTGAACAAGGACGAAAGGCCTGATTTGGATTCTTTTTCCTTGTCCTGGCTAGGCCTTATCCGACGCCCACAGCAAATGAAACGAGAAGGATCAGTGTTTTTAAAAAAGGAAAAAAACGAAAAAGGGGCGCAACACGAGCGCTTCCCAGGAGGTCACCCATCCTACAACAACTCTTGCCCAAGCACGCTTAACTGCGGAGTTCTGATGGGATCCGCTGCATTAGTGCTGGTATGATCGCACCCATTGGATTCTTGCGGAGCAAATGTTTCATTGAGGGAACGCGGCCGCACAGTTGCGCATACAGCACGCCAGCTCCAAAGAGGTCGCAAGTTCGTAACTGATAGCTTGGAAGAAGAGAGCTAAGCGTGCGTTACGGACGGTAGCTTGGCCACATTCACCGCCCCGCGCATGCATGGGGTTTCGTCCGTGTGTTGCCGTGAAAAAGGGCCTCTGATGTGGTTTTCCGGACCAGGAGGCGTCCGTAGGGGAATTTCGGTCATTTCGAGTGAACATGGGCGGAGGGCCTGATTTGGATTCTTTTTCCTCGTCCTCGTCAGTTCTCATCCGAAGGCAACAGCAACTGAAACGGAAAGATCGGTGGTTTTGAGAAAGAAAAAACAACGAAAAAGGGGTGCAACACGAGGACTTCCCAGGAGGTCACCCATCCCAGTACTACTCTCGCCCCAGCGCGCTTAACTGCGGAGTTCTGATGGGATCCGGTGCATTAGTGCTGGTATGATCGCACCCATTGGATTCTTGCGGAACAAATGTTTCATTGATGGTACGCGGCCGCAGAGTCGCGCATACAGCACGCCAGCTCCAAGGAGGTCGCAAGTTCGTAACTGACAGCTCGGAAGAGGCGAGCTGAACGTGCGTTCATGGACGGTAGCTCGACCCCCTCCATCGCCCCGTGCAAGCTGGGCTTTCGTCCTAGTGTTTGCAGTAAATTGGGGCCTCTCAAGTGGTTTTCAGGGCAGGAGGCGTCCGTTGGGGAATTTCGAAAATTTCGAGTGAACAATGGCGGAAGGTCGGACTTGGATGCTTTTTCCTCGTCCTGGTCAGTTCTCATCAGACGGCCACAGCAAATGAAACGAGAAGGATCGGTGCTTTTAAGAAAGTGAAAAGCAACGAAAAAGGGGCGCAACACGAGGACTTCCCAGGAGGACACACATCCTAGTACTACTCTCGCGCAAGCACGCTTAACTGCGGAGTTCTGATGGGATCCGGTGCATTAGTGCTGGTATGATCGCACCCACTGGATTCTTGCGGAACAAATGTTTGATTGAGTCCACGCGGCTGCCGAGTCGCGCATGCAGCGCCCCAAATCTAAAGAGGTCGCAAGTTCGTAACTGACAGCTCGGAAGCGGCGAGCTATGCGTGCGTTACGGACGGTAGCTCGGCCTCCTTCATCGCCCCTCACCAGCATGGGGTTTCGTCCCTGTGTTGCTGTAAAAAGGGCCTCTGAAGTGGTTTTGAGGGCCAAGAGTCGTCCGTAGGGGAATTTTGGTCATTTCGACTGAACATGGACGAAAGACCTGATTTGGATGCTTTTTCCTCGTCCTGGCCAGGTCTCATCCGACGCCCACAGCAGATAAAACGAGAAGGATCAGTGTTTCTAAAAAAGGAAAAAAACGAAAAAGGGGTGCAACACGAGCGCTTCCCAGGAGGTCACCCATCCTACTACTACTCCTGCCCAAGCACGCTTAGCTGCGGAGTTCTGATGGGATCCGCTGCATTAGTGCTGGTATGATCGCAGCCCCTGGATTCTTGCGGAACAAATGTTTCATTGATTCCACGCGGCTGCTGAGTTCGCGGGCATGGCAGCGCCCCAACTAAAGAGGTCGAAAGTTCGTACTGACAGCTCGGAAGCCGCGAGCTATGCGTTGCGTTACGGATGGTAGCTCGACCCACCTTCATCGCCCCTTGCTAGCGTGGGGTTTCGTTCTTGTGTTGCTGTAAAAAAGGGCCTCTGAAGTGGTTTTTAGGGCCAAGAGTCCTAGGTAGGGAAACTTTGGTCATTTCGACTGAAAAAGGACGAAAGGCCTGATTTGGATGTTTTTTCCTTGTCCTGGCTAGGCCTTATCCGATGCCCACAGCAAATGAAACGAGAAGGATCAGTGTTTTTAAAAAAGGAAAAAAGCGAAAAAGGGGCGCAACACGAGCGCTTCCCAGGAGGTCACCCATCCTACTATTACTCTTGCGCAAGCACGCTTAACTGGGTAGTTCTGAGGGGATCCGCTGCATTAGTGCTAGCATGATCGCAGCCATTGGATTATTGCGGAACAAATGTTTCGTTGAGTGTACGCGGCCGCTGAGTCGCGCTTAATGCACGCAGGCTCTAAAGAGGTCGCAAGTTCGCAACTTACAGGTCGGAAGCGGCGAGCTAGGCGTGCGTTACAGAGGGTAGCTCGACCACCTTCATCGCCCCTTGCCAGCGTGGGGTTTCGTCCTTGTGTTGCTGTAAGAAAGGGCCTCTGAAGTGGTTTTCAGGGCCAAGAGTCGTCTGTAGAGGAATTTTGGTTATTTCGACCGAACATGGCCGAAAGGCCTGATTTGGATGGCTTTTTCCTCATCCTGGCCAGGTCTGATCCAACGCCCACAGCAAATGAAACGAGAAAGATCGATGCTTTTAAAAAAGAAAAAAAACGAACAAGGGTTGCAACACGAGGACTTCCCAGTAGGTCACCCATCCTAGTCCTACTCTCGCCCAAGCACGCTTAACTGCGGAGTTCTGATGGGATCCGGTGCATTAGTGCTGGTATGATCGCACCCATTGGATTCTTGTGGAACAAATGTTTCATTGAGGGTACGCGACTGCAGAGTCGCGCATACAGCACGCCATCTCCAAAGAGGTCGCAAGTTCGTAACTGACAGCTCAGAAGAGGGGAGCTAAGCACACGTTACGGACGGTAGCTCGACCCCCTGGATCGCCCCGTGCAAGCATGGGCTTTCGTCCGTGTGTTGCAGTAAAATGGGGCCTCTCAAGTGGTTTTCAGGGCCAGGAGGCGTCTGTTGGGGAATTTCGGAAATTTCGAGTGAACAAGGGCGGAAGGTCTGACTTGGATGCTTTTTCCTCGTCCTGGTCAGTTCTCATCCGATGACCACAGCAAATGAAACGAGAAGAATCGGTGCTTTTAAGAAAGTAAAAAAGAACGAAAAGAAGGGGCGCAACACGAGGACTTCCGAGGAGGTCACCCATCCTAGTACTACCCTCGCCCAAGCACGCTTAACTGCGGAGTTCTGATGGGACCCGGTGCATTAGTGCTGGTATGATCGCACCCATTGGTTTCTTGCGGAACAAATGTTTTATTGAGTCCACTCGGCTGCCGAGTCGCGCATGCAGCGCCCCAAATCTAAAGAGGTCGCAAGTTCGTAACTGACAGCTCGGAAGCGGCGAGCTATGCGTGCGTTACGGATGGTAGCTCGACCACCTTCATCGCCCCTTGCTAGCGTGGGGTTTCGTTCTTGTGTTGCGGTAAAAAAGGGCCTCTGAAGTGGTTTTTAGGGCCAAGAGTCATCGGTGGGGAAATTTTGGTCATTTCGACTGAACAAGGACGAAAGGCCTGATTTGGATGCTTTTTCCTTGTCCTGGCTAGGTCTTATCCGACGCCCACAGCAAATGAAACGAGAAGAATCAGTGTTTTTAAAAATGGAAAAAAACGAAAAAGGGGTGCAACACGAGCGCTTCCCAGGAGGTCACCCATCCTACAACAACTCTTGCCCAAGCACGCTTAACTGCGGAGTTCTGATGGGATCCGCTGCATTACTGCCGGTATGATCGCATCCATTGGATTCTTGCGGAGCAAATGTTTCATTGAGGGAACGCGGCCGCAGAGTCGCGCATACAGCACGCCAGCGCCAAAGAGGTCGCAAGTTCGTAACTGATAGCTCGGAAGAAGAGAGCTAAGCGTGCGTTACGGACGGTAGCTTGGCCACATTCACCGCCCCGCGCATGCATGGGGTTTCGTCCGTGCGTTGACGTGAAAAAGGGCCTCTGATGTGGTTTTCTGGACCAGGAGGCGTCCGTAGGGGAATTTCGGTCATTTCGAGTGAACATGGGCGGAGGGCCTGATTTGGATTCTTTTTCCTCGTCCTGGCCAATTCTCATCCGAAGGCAACAGCAAATGAAACGAGAAAGGTCGGTGCTTTTTAGAAAGAAAAAGCGATGAAAAAGGGGTGCAACACGAGGATTTCCCAGGAGGTCACCCATCCTAGTCCTACTCTCGCCCAAGCACGCTTCACTGCAGAGTTCTGATGGGATTCGGGGCATTAGTGCTGGTATGATTGCACCCATTGGATTCTTGCGGAGCAAATGTTTCATTGAGGGTACGCGGCCGCAGAGTCGCGCATACAGCACGCCAGCTCCAAAAAGGTCGCGAGTTCGTAACTGACAGCTCGGAAGAGGCGAGCTAAGCGTGCGTTACGGACGGTAGCTCGACCCCCTCCATCGCCCCATGCAAGCATGGGCTTTCGTCCGTGTGTTGCAGTAAAATGAGGCCTCTCAATTGGTTTTCAGGGCCAGGAGGCGTCCGTTGGGGAATTTCGGAAATTTCGAGCGAACAAGGGCGGAAGGTCTGACTTGGATGCTTTTCCCTCGTCCTGGTCAGTTCTCATCCGACGACCACAGCAAATGAAATGAGAAGGATCGGTGCTTTTAAGAAAGTAAAAAGCAACGAAAAAGGGGCGCAACACGAGGACTTCCGAGGAGGTCACCCATCCTAGTACTACTCTCGCCCAAGCACGCTTAACTGCGGAGTTCTTATGGGATCTGGTGCATTAGTGCTGGTATGATCGCACCCATTGGATTCTTGCGGAACAAATGTTTTATTGAGTCCACGCGGCTGCCGAGTCGCGCATGCAGCGCCCGAAATCTAAAGAGGTCGCAAGTTCGTAACTGACAGCTCGGAAGCGGCGAGCTATGCGTGCATTACGGATGGTAGCTCGACCACCTTCATCGCCCCTTGCTAGCGTGGGGTTTCGTTCTTGTGTTGCTGTAAAAAAGGGCCTCTGAAGTGGTTTTTAGGGCCAAGAGTCCTAGGTAGGGAAACTTTGGTCATTTCTACTGAAAAAGGACGAAAGGCCTGATTTGGATGTTTTTTCCTTGTCCTGGCTAGGCCTTATCCGACGCCCACAGCAAATGAAACGAGAAGGATCAGTGTTTTTAAAAAAGGAAAAAAACGAAAAAGGGGCGCAACACGAGCGCTTCCCAGGAGGTCACCCATCCTACAACAACTCTTGCCCAAGCACGCTTAACTGCGGAGTTCTGATGGGATCCGCTGCATTAGTGCTGGTATGATCGCACCCATCGGATTCTTGCGGAGCAAATGTTTCATTGAGGGAACGGGGCTGCAGAGTCGCGCATACAGCACGCCAGCTCCAAAGAGGTCGCAAGTTCGTAACTGATAGCTCGGAAGAAGAGAGCTAAGCGTGCGTTACGGACGGTAGCTTGGCCACATTCACCGCCCCGTGCATGCATGGGGTTTCGTCCGTGTGTTGCAGTGAAAAAGGGCCTCTGATGTGGTATTCAGGATCAGGAGGCGTCCGTAGGGGAATTTCGGTCATTTCGAGTGATCATGGGCGGAGGGCCTGATTTGGATTCTTTTTCCTCGTCCGGGTCAGTTCTCATCCGAAGGCAACAGCAAATGAAACGAGAAAGATCGGTGCTTTTTAGAAAGAAAAAACGACGAAAAGGGGTGCAACACGAGGACTTCCCAGGAGGTCACCCATCCTAGTACTACTCTCGCCCAGGCACGCTTAACTGCGGAGTTCTGATGGGATCCGGTGCATTAGTGCTGGTATGATCGCACCCATTGGATTCTTGCGGAACAAATGTTTCATTGAGGGTACGTGGCCGCAGAGTCGCGCATACAGCACGCCAGCTCCAAAGAGGTCGCAAGTTCGTAACTGGCAGCTCGGAAGAGGCGAGCTAAGCGTGCGTTACGGACGGTAGCTCGACCCCCTCCATCGCCCCGTGCAAGCATGGGCTTTCGTCCGTGTGTTGCAGTAAAATGGGGCCTCTAATGTGGTTTTCAGTGCCAAGAGGCGTCCGTTGGGGAATTTCGGGAATTTCGAGTGAACAATGGCGGAAGGTCGGACTTGGATGCTTTTTCCTCGTCCTGGTCAGTTCTCATCAGACGGCCCCAGCAAATGGAACGAGCAGGATCGGTGCTTTTAAGAAAGTAAAAAGCAATGAAAAAGGGGTGCAACACGAGGACTTCCCAGAGGGTCACCCATCCTAGTACTACTCTCGCCCAAGCACGCTTAACTGCGGAGTTCTGATGGGATCCGGTGCATTAGTGCTGGTATGATCGCACCCATTGGATTCTTGCGGAAGAAATGTTTAATTGAGGGTACGCGGCCGCAGAGTCGCGCATACAGCACGCCAGCTCCAAAGAGGTAGCAAGTTCGTAACTGACAGCTCGGAAGCGCCGAGCTAAGCATGCGTTACGGACGGTAGCTCGACCCCCTCCATCGCCCCGTGCAAGCATGGGCTTTCGTCCGTGTGTTGCAGTAAAATGGGCCCTCTCAAGTGGTTTTCAGGGCCAGGAGGCGTCCGTTGGGGAATTTCGGAAATTTCGAGTGAGCAAGGGCGGAAGGTCGGACTTGGATGCTTTTTCCTCGTCCTGGTCAGTTCTCATCCGACGACCACAGCAAATGAAACAAGAAGGATCGGTGCTTTTAAGAAAGTAAAAAACAACGAAAAAGGGGCGCAACACGAGGACTTCCGAGGAGGTCACCCATCCTAGTACTACTCTCGCCCAAGTACGCTTAACTGCGGAGTTCTGATGCGATCCGGTGCATTAGTGCTGGTATGATCGCAGCCATTGGATTCTTGCGGAACAAATGTTTTATTGAGTCCACGCGGATGCCGAGTCGCGCATGCAGCGCCCCAAATCTAAAGAGGTTGCAAGTTCGTAGCTGACAGCTCGGAAGCGGCGAGCTATGCGTGCGTTACGGATGGTAGCTCGACCACCTTCATCGGCCCTTGCCAGCGTGGGGTTTCGTCCCTGTGTTGCTATAAAAAAAGGGCCTCTGAAGTGGTTTTTAGGGCCAAGAGTCATCCGTAGGGGAATTTTGGTCATTTCGACTGAACATGGACGAAAGGCCTGATTTGGATGCTTTTTCCTCGTCCTGGCCAGGTCTCATCCGACGCCCACAGCAAATTAAACGAGAAGGATCAGTGTCTTTAAAAAAGGAAAAAAACAAAAAAGGGGAGCAACACGAGCGCTTCCCAGGAGGTCACCCATCCTACTACTACTCTTGTGCAGGCACGCTTAACCGCGTAGTTCTGATGGGATCCGGTGCATTAGTGCTGGTATGATCGCACCCATTGGATTCTTGCGGAACAAATGTTTCATTGAGGGTACGCGGCCGCAGAGTCGCGCATACAGCACGCAAGCTCCAAAGAGGTCGCTAGTTCGTAACTGACAGCTGGGAAGAGGCGAGCTAAGCGTGCGTTACGGACGGTAGCTCGACTCCCTTCATCGCCCCGCGCAAGCATGGGCTTTCGTCCGTGTGTTGCTGTAAAATGGGGCCTCTAATGTGGTTTTCAGGGCCAGGAGGCGTCTGTTGGGGAATTTTGGAAATTTCGAGTGAACAAGGCGGAAGGTCGGACTTGGATGCTTTTTCCTCGTCCTGGTCAGTTCTCATCAGACGGCCACAACAAATGAAACGAAAAGGATCGGTGCTTTTAAGAAAGTAAAAAGTAACGGAAAAGGGGTGCAACACGAGGACTTCCCAGGAGGTCACCCATCCTAATACTACTCTCGCCCAATCCTAATACTACTCTCGCCCAAGCACGCTTAACTGCGGAGTTCTGATGGGATCCGGTGCATTAGTGCTGCTATGATCGCCCCCATTGGATTCTTGCGGAACAAATGTTTCATTGAGTCCACGCGGCTGCCGAGTCGCGCATGTAGCGCCCCAAATCTAAAGAGGTCGCAAGTTCGTAACTGACAGCTCGGAAGCGGCGAGCTATGCGTGCGTTACGGATGGTAGCTCGACCACCGTCATCGCCCCGTGCAAGCATGGGGTTTCATCTGTGTGCTGCAGTAAAAAAGGGCCTCTGATGTGGTTTTCAGGGCCAGGAGGCGTCCGCAGGGGAATTTCGGTAATTTCGAGCGAACATGGGCGGAAGGCCTGATTTGGATGCTTCTTCCTCGTCCTGGTCAGTTCTCATCCGACGGCCACAGCAAACGAAACGAGAAAGATCGGTTCTTTTTTAGGAAGAAAAAAACAACAAAAAACGGGTGCAACGTGAGGACTTCCCCTGAGGTCCCCCATCCTAGTAGTACTCTCGCCCAAGCACGCTTAACTGCGGAGTTCTGATGGGATCCGGTGCATTAGTGCTGATATGATCGCACCCATTGGATTCTTGCGGAACAAATGTTTCATTGAGGGAACGCGGCCGCAGAGCCGCCCGTACAGCACGCCAGCTCCAAAGAGGCTGCAAGTTCGTAACTGACAGCTCGGAAGAAGCGAGCTAAGCGTGCGTTAGGGACGGTAGCTTGACCACATTCACCGCCCCGTGCATGCATGGGGTTTCGTCCGTGCGTTGCAGCGAAAAAGGGCCTCTGATGTGGTTTTCACGACCAGGAGGCGCCCGTAGTGGAATTTCGGTCATTTCGAGTGAACATGGGCGGAGGGCCTGATTTGGATTCTTTTTCCTCGTCCTGGTCAGTTCTCAACCGAAGGCAACAGCAAATGAAACGAGAAAGCTCGGTGCTTTTTAGAAAGAAAAAACGACGAAAAAGGGGTGCAACACGAGGACTTCCCAGGAGGTTACCCATCCTAGTACAACTCTCGCCAAAGCACACTTAACCGCGGAGTTCTGATGGGATCCGGTGCATTAGTGCCGGTATGATCCCACCCATTGGATTCTTGCAGAACAAATGTTTCATTGAGGGTACGCGGTCGCAGAGTCGCGCATACAGCACGCAAGCTCTAAAGAGGTTGCAAGTTCGTAACTGACAGCTTGGAAGAGGCGAGCTAAGCGTGCGTTACGGACGGTAGCTCGACCCCCTCCATCGCCCCGTGCAAGCATGGGCTTCCGTCCGTGTGTTGCAGTAAAATGGGGCCTCTCAAGTGGTTTTCAGGGCCAGGTGGCGTCCGTTGGGGAATTTCGGAAATTTCGAGTGAACAAGGGCGGAAGGTCGGACTTAGTTGCTTTTTCCTCGCCCTGGTCAGTTCTCATCCGACGACCACAGCAAATGAAACGAGAACGATCGGTGCTTTTAAGAGAGTAAAAAACAACGAAAAAGGGGTGCAGCACGAGGACTTCCGAGGAGGTCACCCATCCTAGTACTACTCTCGCCCAAGCACGCTTAACTGCGGAGTTCTGATGGGATCCGGAGCATTAGTGCTGGTATGATCGCACCCATTGGATTCTTGCGGAACAAATGTTTCATTGAGGGTACGCGGCCGCAGAGTCGCGCATGCAGCACGCCAGCTCCAAAGAGGTCGCAAGTTCGTAACTGACAGCTCGGAAGAGGCGAGCTAAGCGTGCATTCCGGACGGTAGCTCGACCACCTTCATCGCCCCTTGCCACCGTGGGGTTTCGTGCCTGTGTTGCTGTAAAAAAGGGCCTCTGAAGTGGTTTTTAGGGCCAAGAGTCGTTCGTAGGCGAATTTTGGTCATTTCGACTGAACATGGACGAAAGGCCTGATTTGGATGCTTTTTCCTCGTCCTGGCCAGGTCTCATCCGACCCTCACAGCAAATGAAACGAGAAGGATCAGTGTTTTTAAAAAAGGAAAAAAAACGAAAAAGGGGTGCAACACGAGCGCTTCCCAGGAGGTCACCCATCCTACTACTACTCTTGCGCAAGCACGCTTAACTGCGTAGTTCTGATGGGATCCGCTGCATTAGTGCTGGTGTGATCGCAGCTATTGGATTCTTGCGGAACAAATGTTTCGTTGAGTGTCCGCGGCCGCTGAGTCGCGCTTAATGCACGCCAGCTCTAAAGAGGTCGCAAATTCGTAAC
>JAKOGI010002506.1:0-104185 GCA_029747015.1 Carnegiea gigantea
TGTATATATATATATATATATATATATACACACACACACACACACATATACATACATACATACATATATACGTACCTACATATACATATATATATTTATAATTATTGGGTTTGGTTAATCGTAATTGATATGGTATATATTTATATTTGTCTGTTAATTTTAAGTGATATGATATCTGCCGACCTAGTATGCTTGAGCTCGTAGTGTTTTTTTTTTTTTGGGGGATGATTTTGGTAGAACAGTTGAATGGTTTGTGGTAGAGTGGTCAGGCGTCCACAAATGTTCATAGAGATTGTGGGTTCGAGGCTGGGTATTTTTATTTCTTTTAAAAAGGAAAAAAAGGGGAAATTGGTGAGGGAGTCGTGGGGGGAGTAACGGAGCAAAGGAGATAGAAACGCTAGTGTTATTTTTAAAAAAATTTTCCCTCCCTCTCTTCTTCCTCACTCTCTCACACGCCCCCTTCTCTCTTTCTCACTTGGCCTTTCCTCTCTCCCCCTCTCTCTCTTACCGCCACTCTCTCCCTCTCTCTCTCTCTCTCTGTCTCCCACTAGTTCTCTCACCCTCTCACCATCACTCTCTTCCTCTTCTCCTCACCCTAACTGCCGTGCCGCTGCTCTCTCTCCTTTTCGACTCTTTCGCTTTGAATTCAGTAAGTGCGAAATCTTGTCATACTAACAAGTAGGTTATTGATTAGTGAATTTTTTCTATTGAAAATTTGTATATCGATATTGGGAGTTGATTTTCTTTATTCACTATCCTAAGAAGTTTGGAGGGGAATATCTAGTTGGTGGAGCAATTCAACTTAAGGTTTTCCTTCATTGCGAATCGTTTCAAGGTAAAGTTTCATCCTTTTGTTATGGTTTTTGTTATTTGATGATTAGCGATAGCGGGTTTTAGGGTGAGGGTGATATGTTCATGTTTAGGAAAGGATTTCAATTGAGATTAGTTGAAAATAAGCCTAAAAGACATAGTGTAAACACTGTGCTGTTCGTCCAATTTTAGGGTTGATTTCACAAATTTATTAGGAATGATCGGGTTCTCCAAAAATCGTGAAAAAATTAAGGAAGGTATATTTATGTGTCTTGTGAATGAAAAAGTATGAATTTCTTGAATCGGAGTTAAACAAGGAGGTTATGACTAAATTGCTGAGACTGTGCGAAACTGTCAGTAACTGGGATAGTTTAGGAAAATTGGAAAATTTGAACTAGTTTAGCTTGGATTCTGCCAGGGTTGCAAAATGAAAGTTATATTTTACGATTTAGCCTTTGTAGATTAGGCTTAGTCATAAAATTTTGACATCAGAGTGGAAGTTATGACCCCAGAAAAGTGGGGGAAAATCTATGAGTAATCTGGGAAGTAAGCTGTGAGGGTGTGCGTGGAGTTTTTAATATTCATAACTTCCTAAAAAATTTAATTGATGGTGAGACTTGGTTATTAGGTGTCAGTAGAAGCATAAAAATTATTTTAGGTGTAATTGGGTTATAGAAAGTCGGGCTAAGCATTAGTACTAAGGGACCACCGTTGTGGGTAATTGTTTAGGGCAATCTAGCATTTCGAGCTCAAGCTTAGGTGGCATATTTTAGCAGGTGACAATCACACCCTAACCCTCTCCCAAATATCCCTTGAAAAATATGACTTGTGAGTATGCTTAAAGGTTGTTTTGAATGTGATTGGTATTTATGTTCTGGGAATTTTTCCGAGTGAATGTGTAATGAGATTCTTCCTATGACTTATGTTGAAATGTTTTGCTAAATCAGTGAATGCGTTGGTTATGGGGCTGATTGTGTTGTGAAAACAATATGGAAATCTTTTGGGACCAAATTGGGTCAGGTTGGGCTATATGTTGATTAGAGATCAATGTTAACTATGAATAGGTAAGTATCTGGCTAAATGGGTGAGAATTGAGAAGTTATACTCTTGTGCTATTGAAGGCCATTAGCCTTCCCCAGGTAAAGTGCATGCATGTAAGGGCCACGTGCCTCCTAGTGGACAGATGTGGGCCAGGTTAGCGGTAACCATTCCTAATGACGGTAGGCCAGGGTATAGTTAAGCGGTAATCATCCAAGTTGATGGCAGACAAGGTTATTGTAAAGTGGCTACACTAAACCCAAGCGCAGTCCATGAGACCCAGTGGGGTCACTCACCCTTGTGAACCTGAAACGGAATAAATGGAACTTAAGATATTGCATGCTTTTGTTGAGGATGTATAAGTACTTGTACTGCGCTTTTTGTTCCCCACCCCTAAAATGGTTTGAAATGAATTTGTGTGCATGTTTTGACTGTTAGGGGTGGATGTTGTTGAGTTTATCTCATTTTTCAAAATATTTTAATTTTAGGTGAAGTGCACCAGCATGGGAATAGGAACTTGAATTAGTGCAAGGCTGTGAAATAAGATTTAGTTGAATTTATTTAGTTTATGTTCAAACTTATTTTAAGGATTGTGGTTTCGGTTGGACTTTGTTATATTGTTGTAAGACTCGAACTGATGTTATAATTTGAGGTTTAGACTTTGCATTAAAGTTTGGTCGATACTCAGCCTAGTATTTCCAAGAAGGAAATACAGCGGTAACACCCTCATGCGTAGGTGTAGGATGAGAAAGAAGGACATGTCTGTATATGCTTACTTACTTGTGATCATGCATCTGATTTAGACCTATTAATGTATAGGATGAATAGGACTTTTCATTGTGGTTGTATGGGTCGTCGTTACCGTTATCGAAGGATGGAAAATAGGCCTAGGGTTAGTCTGACTAGCCACTTAGAACATGTTGAGGCTTTTATTCATGGGAGATTAGAGGAGATACTAAACAACTGTTTGAGGTTTTAGAGTAACCAGGCCCTATTCTTTCTCCTAACCCTCTGTGTGGCATTACAGGGTTAGACAGCTTCACCCTAAGACTAGATTGTTTAGTTTCTTCGGTAGATGTTGCTTGTGCAACTGGGAACCTATGGGGATAAACTTAGCAGGGCAAGCGGACCACCTCATAGATGTGGTCCCCTATGATCTACCCCCCACCTCTGATACTGAGGATGAGACCGCGTCACCACCAGCGAAAGAGGATACTAAAGAGGAAGAGTCCGTAGGGGAAAAGAAGCTTATGGATGGGGAGGAGGAACTGGGATAGGAACCTATTGAGGAGGGAAATCTTAGAAAGGAACCCTTAGATGAGGATGACCCCGAGGAAGACCCTATGCAAGAGAAGGATCCCAAGAAAAGCATCTAGTAGAGGAAGACCTGAAAAGGACTCAGTTAAGGAAGAACCCAAGCCTGAAGTTACCTGTTAGAAGTAGGAAAGGCGCGGTAGGATGTGTTGTGGTACCTGCTCAATGGACACCCCTGAGCAGTAGATGCTAGTAGTTGCTGGAAGTTTTGCTTTTAAAGGCTATGATGTTTATTTTATCTTTTCTTTTTTCTAGCTAGTATGAACTAGGAAGTTTTCTTAAAGTGCTTTTGTAACGATAGTATTGGTATGTGGAACAGTTATTATTTCAAATCTATGCATTAGAAACTTTCTTGAGTCATATGGAACCAAGTGTTTATTATGACTGGCTGAGACTTGTGAACTTATGATATATATGTGTGTGGATATGTAAATGTCATTATTATTGATGAGATATGTATGAGGCATGTGGTGATGAGACACCAGAACTGGGCCACATGAGTATGACAAGTGAATGCAACTGCAAACAATACTGTATGACTGCTTATTGACAATGATGTGATATAAGATGCATTACTAAACTGTGGTAAAATATATATCATGAACTATGAGGGAAGTAACATGTGACTTGGGCTAGTTCAAACCTACAGACCCCCTCTATTGTTTGTGACTCTCCCTGGTGGAAAGACGGTGAAATGTGGCAAACTATATGATGACTTTCTTATTCGGATGGATGAACACGAGTTTCTGGCAGACCTATATAAGTTTGAGTTGACTAATTTCAGTGTGATTTTGGGGATGGACTAGTTAGCAAAGTGTCATGCTCAAATAAACTGTCCAAAATAAAGAATCACCCTAAGGGGGCCTAATGGGGAGAAAGTAGTTCACAAAGGGAAGGTCTCAAAGAGTGGAGAGAAACTTATCACCGCTATAAAAGCCCACAAGCTACGAGGACGAGGATGCGAGGGATTCTTATGTAATGTAGTGGAAACGGAGGCCGTTGAGCCATCCCTCTAGGACATTCGAGTAGTTCAAGAATTCCCGAATGTTTTCCCAGAGGAGACCCCTAGCATGCCACCTCTTAAGGAAGTGGAATTTTGCATTGATTTAGTACCTGGGCAACCCCCATCTCTAGAGTCCCTTAGCGAGTGGTACTAGTGGAACTTATGGAGTTAAAGACTCAACGTAACGAGCTATTAGAAAAAGGTTACATCCAGCCTAGTACATCTCCATAGGGAGCCCCAGTATTGTTCGTGAAAAAGAAGGATGGAACCCTAAGATTGTACATAGACTATAGAGAATTAAACAAGATAACGGTCAAGAACCGTTAGCCTTTGCCCAAAATGGACAATCTGTTTGACCAACTTAGAGGTGCGGGGACTTTCTCTAAGATAGACATTCATTCGAGGTATCATCAACTCCGGATCAAGGAGGAGGACATAACGAAGACTACTTTCCGCACCCGATATGGGCATTATGAGTTTGTAGTGAACCCTTCTGGGCTTACGAATGCCCTAACGACATTTATAGATCTCATGAATAGGATCTTTAAGCCTTACCTTGATCAGTTCATTGTGGCGTTTATAGATGACATACTGATATATTCAAGGACCCCAAAAGAATATAATCATCATTTGAGGATCGTTATAGAAGTGCTAAGGGAGAATGAGTTGTATGACAAGCTAAAAAAGCGCGCGTTTTGGTTGGGTCAGATGGCATTTTTAGGGAATGTACTATCTAATAAGGGAGTATCGATAGATCCCTCGAAGATCCAAGACCTAGAAAACTGACGGAGATGAGAAACTTCTTGGGATTGGCAGGGTACTATTGTAGGTTCGCTCAGAACTTCTCAAAGATTAGCACTCCCCTTACCAACTTGACAGGAAAGGTTACTAAGTATGAGTGGATAGATTGGTGTAAGGACACCTTCTAAGAACTTAAGAAGAGGCTGACGAGTGCGCCTATATTGGCCTTACCCACCAGTGACTAGGACTTTATGATGTATAGTGATGCATCCAAAAATGGATTAGGGTGAGTGTTGATGTAAGATGATCGTATCATAGCTTATACCTCACGATAACTAAAGACTCATGAGCAGAACTACTTGACTCATGACTTAAAGCTAGCAGCTATAGTGTTCGCATTGAAAATTTGGAGACACTACTTGTATGGGGTACACTGCAAGATCTTCACTGACTATCAGAGTTTGCAGTATTTATTCTAGTGAAAGGGCATGAACCTAAGGCAGACAAAGTGGTTGGAATTCCTTAAGGACTATGATATAAGCTGTCAATATCACCCTAAAAAGGCTAATGCAGTAGCACATGCATTGAGTCATAGGCCATACCCAACTCTCAATAGCTTGTTGGCACTACCTAAGGATTTGTGCAAGGACTTTAAGAAACTGGAGCTCAATGTGGTGACAAGGGAAACTAAATCTCTACTATGTACCATGGACGTACAACCTACCCTTATTAAGGAAATTAGAGCTGCTCAGAGCATGGACCTGCTGTTGGATAGGATCAGGATGGAGGTGTTAGCCGGAAAGGCACGAGGCTTCGAGATTCATGAGGATGGGATGCTAAGGTTCTAGAATCGGGTATGCATTCCCACCATAGAGGAACTCGAAAGGAAAATCCTAGATGAGGGACACAGCACCCCATATTCTATTCACCCCTGTGGGAACAAGCTATATAAGGACCTGAAACGAACTTTATGGTGGAGTAATATGAAATAAGAAGTGGCATACTATGTAGCGAAATACCTTACATGTCAGCAAGTAAAAGTGGAACACCAAAGGCCCGCAGGACTCTTACAACCCTTGGAAATCGCTGAGTGAAAATGGGATTCGATCTCCATGGACTTTGTAGTAGGATTACCACCCACCTAGAGGAAGAACAACGCAACATGGGTTGTCGTGGATCAACTCACGAAGACGGCTCACTTCATAGCCATGAGAAATACATGGACTCTGGATCAGCTGGCTCGAGCCTATCTGGTGGAGATAATTCGATTGCATGGTGTGCCAAGCTCTATAGTATCAGACTGAGATGCAAGGTTCCAATCAGAATTCTGGTAGAATCTACAACAGGAGTTCGGGACACTGTTACGCTTTAGTACAGCTTTTCACCCAGCCACAGATGGGTAGTCAGAGAGAACAATTCAAACCCTGGAGGATTTGCTGCAAGCATGCGTTTTGGACTTCAAGTAAGCTTGGGATGAGCAGTTGGTGCTAATCGAGTTTTCTTACAACAACAGCTACCATGCTAGCATCGAGATAGCTCCGTACGAAGTGCTGTATGGTCGACAGTGCAGAACTCCATTGTGTTGGCAGGAGATTGATGATGCCCTAACCATTGGGCCAGAACTGATATAGGCAATACCTAGAAGGTTAGGATAATCCAAGAATGAATGAGAGAGGCCCAGAGTCGACAGAAGAGCTATGCGTATCCAAGGTACAGATCCTTAGAGTTTGAATTGGGAGACCAAGTCTTCCTTCGTGTGTCTCCAATCAAAGGCATCACGAGATTTGGCATATTAGGCAAGCTTAGCCCCCGATATATCAAGTCGTACCCCATCATCTAATGAGTCAGGGAGGTTGCTTATCATTTGGACCTACCACCTGAGCTACCCAGGGTACACAATGTCTTCCATATATCGAAGCTACACAAGTACATCCCTGACCCATCCCACGTTATCATGTCAGATCTCATATAGCTGAGGGAAGATTTGTCCTACGAAGAATAACCAATTCGCATCTTAGACTGATAGGAAAAGTAGCTTCGTAGGAAGACGGTGTCCCTAGTAAAAGTTCTGTGGGCAAATCATGAGGTGTCGGACGCCACATGGGAACCAGAGCAGAAGATGTGATCAAAGTACTCCTGCCCATTTGAATGAGCTGGTGCATGCGAAGTTTCGAGGACGAAACTTCCTTTAAGGGGGTAGAATGTAAAACCCTGGATGTTTTTTTAGTTGATTTACTCATACATATATATATATATACACACACACATACATATACATACATATATATATATATATTTATAATTATTTGGTTAATCTTAATTGATACGATATATATATTTATACTTATTAGTTAGTTTTAAGTGATACGATATAGGTTGACCTAGTATGCTTGAGCTCGTTGCGTTTATTTTTTTTGGATGATTTTGGTAGAAGAGTTGCATGGTTTGTGGTAGAGTGGTCAGGCGTCCACAAAGGTTCCTAGAAGTTGCGAGTTCGAGGCTTAGTATCTTTCTTTTTTTAAAAAAAAACAAAAAAAGGGCAAATTGATGAGGGAGCTGTAGGGGGATTAAGGAGGCAAAGGAGATAGAAACCCTAGTGTTATCTTTTAGAAAATTTTCCCTCTCTCTCCCTCCTCACTCTCTCACATGCCCCCCTTCTCTCTCTCACTAGGCCTCTCCTCTCTCTCTCATTGCCACTCTCTCTCTCTCTCTGTCTCTCTCTCTCTCTCTCTCATCGGTTTTCTCACCCTTTCACCATCACTCTCTTCCTCTTCTCCTCACCCTAGTTGTTGCGCCGCCACCCTCTCTCCTTTCCCACTCTTTCGCTTTGAATTCGATCAGTGCGAAATCTTGTGATAGGTTATTGATTAGTGAATTTTTTCTAATGAAAATTCGTATATCGATATTGGGAGTTGATTTTCTTTATTCACTATCTTAGGATGTTCGGAGAGGAATATCTAGTTGGAGGAGCAATTCAACTTAAGGTTTTCCTTTGTTGCAAATCGTTTCAAGGTAAAGTTTCACCATTTTTTGATGATTCGGGAGAGCGGGTTTTGGGTTAAGGGTGATATATTCATGTTTAGGAAAGGATTTCAATTGACATTAGTTGAAAATAAGCCTAAAGACATAGTATAAACACTGTGCTATTCATCTAGTTTTAGGGTTGAGTTTACGAATTTACTGGGAATGACTGGCTTCTTTAAAACTCATAACAAAATTGGGTTGAGTTTATGAATTTACTAGGAATGACTGGGTCCTCTAAAACTCATGACAAAATTATGGAAGGTACATTTATGTGTCCTACGAATGGCAAATTTTGAATTTCTTGAATCAGAGTTAAAACAAGGAAGTTATGACTAAATTATCGAGATTGTGCGAAACTGTCAGTAACTGGGATAGCTTAGGAAAATTGAAAAATTTGAACTAGTTTGGCTTGGATTCTGCATAGGGTTGTAAAATGAAAGTTTGGCCTTTCCTGAATGGGCTTAATCATAAATTTTTAACATCGAGAGTGGAAGTTATCACACCAGAAAGTTGGGGGAAAAAATCTATGAATAATCTAAGCAGTGAGCTATGAGGGTGTGTGTGGAGTTTTTAACACTCAAAACTTCCTAAAAACTTTAATTGATAGTTAGACTTGGTTGTTGGGTGTACGTAGGAGCTTATAAAATTATTTTGGGTGTTATTGGGTTATAGAAAGTCAGGCTAAGTAACAGTACTAACAAACCACTGTTATGGGTAATTGTTTAGGATGATCTAGCATTTCAAGCGTAAGTTTAGGTGGCATATTTTAGTAGGCAACGATCATGGCCTAACCCTCTCCCGAACATCCCTTGAAAAACGTGACTTGCGAGTATGCTGGAAGGTTGTTTTGAATGTGATTTGTACTGATGTTCGGGGAATTTTTCCAGGTGAATGTGTAATGAGATTCTTCCTATGATTTATGTTGAAATGTTTTACTAAATCAATGAATACATGGGTTGTGAGGCTGATTGTGTTACAAAAATAATGTGAAAATGTTTTGGACCAGAATGGGTCTGGTTGGGCAATATGTTGGTTAAAGATCAATGTTAACTATGAATGTATAAGTGTCTAGCTGAATGGGTGAGAACTGAGAAGTTATACTCTTGTGCTATTGAAGGCCATTAGCCTTCCCCGGGTAAAGTGCATGCAGGTGAGCGACCACATGGCTCCTTATGGACAGACGTGGGCAAGGTTAGTGGTAACCATCCATAATGATGGTAGGCCAGGGTATGGTTAAGCGGTAACCATCCAAGTTGACGGTAGGCTAGGTTATTGTAAAGGGCTGCGCTAAACCCAAATGCAAGCCATGAGACCCAGTGGAGTCACTCACCCTTGTGAACATGAAACGGAATAAATGGAACTTGAGATATTATATGATTCTGTTGAGGATGTACAAGTACTTGTACTGCGCTTGTTGTTCCCCACCCCTAAAATGGTTTGAAATGAATTTGTGTGCATGTTTTGACTGTTAGGGGTGGATGTTATTGAGTTTATCTCATTTTTCAAAAAATTTTGTTTTCAGGTGAAGTGCACGAGCATGGGGATGGGAACTCGAATTAGTGTAAGGCCGTGAAATAAGATTTAGTCGAATTCATTCAGTTTCTATTTAGACTTGTTTTAAGGATTGTGGTTTAGTTTGGACTTTGTTATATTATTGTAAAACTCGAACTGATGCTACAATTTGAGGTTTAGACTTTGCATTAAAGTTTGGTTAATACTCAGTCTAGTATTTCCAAGAAGGAAATACAGCGGTAGCACCCCCACTTAGGTTTTTCTGCTGACATGTAGGTTAATATTAGTAATAAAAAAAGATCAGAAAATCAGGGTGTTATAAATACAAGTTCTTCAAAAATATTTGAGGGTCAAGCACCTAGGTGTCCATACCCAGAAAACATTTTCGATGTTTGATGGTACCCACGACCATAAAATCAGTTTGGGTTTTAAAGTTCCCAGCCTATAAAAATCATTTTGGATTTTCAAGGTTGTTGGGCCATAAAAATCATTTGTGCATCCAAAGGTTCTCGAGCCATAAATGTCATTTTGGGTTTTGAAGGTTCCTGAGCCATAAAAAAATTTTTTGGTTCCAAAGCTTTTAGAGTTTATAAAGTATCCATGCCTATTTTTAAAAAAAAAATGTAGACTATATTGATTTTGGATGGTGCAATGCCATCAAATTACATGGTTGTGGGGTCAAAATTCCATGCAATGAATTATCTTACGAGGAGTTCATGTGCAAGAAACATATTTGGAAACGTTGCGGTCACTTTTGTAGGAATTGACCACAAGGGGCATGATCTAGAATCCACTAGCGATACTTTACTCAGTTGGCAATATAAGTACTCAGTTGGCATCATAAGTGGACCTACTGTTGGGCATATATGGGTGTCAACGGCATATTCTGGGCTACCCCTGATCCTTTTCGCCCACCATAACCTCTATTTTCATTTTTTCTTCTTTTTCTCCTCCTCATTCTTGAGCCCTTAGACTCTTTCTCTCTCTAAAATCCTCTATTTTTTGGAACCATCAAGTGCACACTTTTAAAGGCCAATGCTCTAATTCACTTAATTCTTGTATTTCTTATTTAACTTTATAATTCTTGAGTTCAAATTTCAAATTTCATTCTCATTTGGAGGCTTGGAGGATTGGTGTGGTTATGCTATTTGAACCTCCATTCTTTAAGTTTTTTTACCAAAATTGGATGTGTGTGCTCACTCTGTGTTATAAAGAACTATTAGGATTGAAACTTACACTTAATTCTTACTCGTTGTGCATTTGTGTAAGCTTTAGTTCTCTTTCTATACAAAATCCAGTTGGAACAAACTAGGTTATTATTGTATGCTCCCACTATCTTTTTTATTAGACTTGGATCAAAGCATGACCTTTTTGGGTGTAGGTTGTGGTTGTTGAATGCTCTCATGGCTACCACTTATAGTCACTAAGATGATAAACTACTTGAGGATTTCTTAGATTCCAAAGAACTGGGTTGACACTACCAACTTGGTGTACTTTGAGGAAGGACACTAACACATCTCTACCATTGTAAGCAATGGGTGGCATGTCACTTCATCAATTTGCCTTGATTGAATGTTTCACCTTTTCGTGTTCAATGTGCATTGAGCTTTATGCTTTTTATGTTTGTTTGTAGGATAAGACTTTCTAAAGGCTCATGGGATGTCAAGGGAATATATAAGATTTACCAAAGACTCATCAGACTCATTGAGTCCCTTGTGAGACATTAAGCTTCTACTTGTTCCTTAGGATTGTAGGGATTGCAGGGCTACCAACTAGTGCTTCCTAAGGGGATTTATAAACAGTTTTAGGATACCAGTACCACCTTCCATTTCCCTCTCAAGGAAATGACGATTACCCTAACTGAGTTCCTCTTAGGGATTTATAGATGGCTTTGGGATGGCACTACCAAATTCATGACTATGGGATTCTAGACCAACCATATGATTGCATGTGCAGTACATTGTCAATTGTGATGATAATCACTTGACCTGCTAAGGATAAAGCAGCACATGTACTTAGATTCCTAATAATCAGTCCACAAATAAGATGTTTTCTTGGTGCACAAATTCTTAAATTAGTTTTAACAGTATTTAACACCTGAAAAGTTTTGAAAATAATTTCGAAATGAGTAAAAAGCTTTAGGGTTGCGCGATTTACTAGCATAGTGGCTTGAGCACGAAGCCTTAAGCATGAGTGAGTGAGATTGTAACCAGTGGGTTGATGGATTGCCTCATGATAGAAGTCTCACACACAATCCTCTTAAAATAGCCATAGTGGATGACAACATATTCAGAGTTGCCATTGGGACCAATTCCAAGGTTTTACCACCTAGTGGATGATGTAGAGTCCCAATATAGGCTACTATGTCCTACCTTACACCCCACTCATAAAATCAAGTGTGCTTTTATTGTTAGTTACTGTAATAAAACTAATCTATGACTGATTTAGCTGATTGCATGTTGTTCAACCCAATTCTACCCACCCTATTTTACATAATTGGGAGAATAAAAATTCTTGAATTATTTTTTGCTTAGTGTGGTCATGTTGCTAGCACCATAAAATGAGGCATACACCTATCATTTTCATATACAACTTCACTTACAGAAAACTCTAATCTTTACTCTCCTCAAACATGCTTTTCATCACTCTAGTCAAACTCTAGCAAAACCCCACCCCACTTTTCCCTCACACAAAACCCTTCTTGCAACATGGTAGTAACAAAACTCCACCAA
Organism: Carnegiea gigantea; assembly: GCA_029747015.1. Taxonomy (NCBI): domain Eukaryota; kingdom Viridiplantae; phylum Streptophyta; class Magnoliopsida; order Caryophyllales; family Cactaceae; genus Carnegiea; species Carnegiea gigantea. Next base: position 12,175 of record JAKOGI010002506.1, read on the forward strand.
ATCCTTTATGTAACAGTCTTAAAAAAGATTCTTATTTTTTAAAAAAGACTAGCCCCAGCCTACCCTGATGCACTTTTGATGGATATCCTAATGAACTCGGCTTATAGTCAAAGGAATATAAGAGATTAGCTAAGAACACGAATAGCTTAAACTGAGTTATAAGGAATCTGAAACTAAAATGGGATTGAAAGATTTAACTAAACTTAAAACTTGGATACAGAAAGACCACCAAGCTCAAGGTTAGGGCCCTTAAACTATGATTAAGATATAGAAACACCACTTAATCAAGCTAAAGACTTCACTTGAACACCACCTTACTGGGCCTAAGTAAGGATAAGCAAGCTAAGTATTTTCGGTTTACAAAGGAGCAACACTTTCTTTTCTCATTCAAAGGGATAAGCAATCTAATTACAAGATGAACATTTCTAGCCCTTATACACAAGCAAGCAAGTTGGTCAAGTAAAGGGAGTGAGGTTTCTTCAAGATTATGAAACCTCCTGATCTAGCTTAGCATCCGGCTTAGCTTAATCTTCTAATTCAGCAAAGTATAAGCTAGTTTAATCTTACTAATTACAATCCTTGAGTCTATGTAATCTTATATTTAAGCCTAAACTCAATGCTAATTAAGTAATTAAGCAAGAAAGCAGCTGGTCATGTGCGAGAGAAAAGGAGAAAGCTACCTTGTTCCTTTGTGTTTTACGGCTAGCCAATGAGAGTGCTTCTGCTTTTTCTTCCTTGTTCTTCATTGGCTCTTCATTTGGCTGAGTTGATACGCTTATGATTGGGTGTCAATGTCCTTTAACTTCCTAATCATGCTGCTCGGATAAGATTGGATGGCTAAAAGGTCAGCAACCACCAAATGCACCAATTAGCTCTTCCTGGTAGTTTGCAGGCTGTTTTTGCTTACCACATATCCCATGCAAAAAGTGGGCATGATTTGGATTTCCTTGCATAGATCAAAACCTCTAGATCTCATCTAACTCCTTTAAGTGGGAATTCAGGTTTATGACTTCATTGGCTACCCCAAAACCTTAACTAACTCAGACCAGTTAGAACTGGGCTCTAGCCAACATGGTTTGTAAAAAGGACCTGATTCTTTAACTTGCACTTGACTTAACTGGATTTTCTTGATTGGATCAAGTAGATAACATCTTGGGGAACCAAGATATACAAAAAATTAGGACTTAAACCTCAAGCAGGCTTAAGTAATCAAGAACACAAAACTAGGCTTGAAATCAGCTTTGAACCTGGATGCTTCTATTTGTACCCTTCGTAAAATGTGAGCAATCCTTTGGACTTTGGACATTGAACTTAGACTCCTTGGACTTGTTTGAGGATCCTCATTGTCTTGGCTAGGTAGGACTCCATCAACTTGGGAGGAAAGAAAACCAAGAATCATTGATTTACTATTCTACTTGGATCCAGGTAGGCCCTAAGGAACATAAACTAAAGGGAATAATCTATTTTACACATTCTTTAAATTATAATTCTATAAAAAAAAACCCTTCTTCTCATTGAAAATCAAACCCTATGTATTCCCTCAGTTTAAAGGAGTCGATTTAAAAGAAGGAATTAGGTATTTTCTATAGAATTGTAGGTTTGTAGATTCCTTTGACAATATCCGATCGACTCTATAATATTAAAGCGTCATTCTATGCTACCAAATTCCTCCATGGAACACCATTATCAGAAAGCCAACGCGATGCATCCTCACCTTGAAATAATGTGGGTCATGCGGGGGAAGGGAAAGTCGATTGAGCCTAGAGGAGGCCCAACTGCGAACTCCATGTGGATTCGTAAAGACTTGACCCCATCTATAATACTCCGAGTATGTTTTGAAAGAATTGGAGTGGCTATTTATATCACCAATGGTACACCTTTATTTTCGAGGTGCTCATTATTAAGAACTCCATAGTTAAGCATGCTTGTCATGGAGAAGTCTTGGGATGGGTGACCTCCTGAGATGTTTCCGAGATAGTGTGTGAGCGAGAATAAAGTACACTAGAAATGCTTGTTGTGATTTATGAGGCCAGTTGATGATCCTTGGAGTCATTCCTAGTAACTATCCACGGCCTGAGAAGGGCCCAAGGTATCACAAATGGATCAAAGCTAACGTACAACTGTGAGCTATGCTAGTGGATGGTAGAGCCCTAAGTAGTCACCTTACAGGGCAAAGATATTAAAATTTTACTGTCAATGAAAAAGACTCACAAGTCAGTAGTGAGGCACAATGAGGATGTTCTGTTCTTCAAGTGGGGGTGAATGTAATACCCTGAGTATAGCGTAAAGGATTTACAGTGATTGCTTATATTACTAAAGGTGTACATTCATTTTTGAGGATCCCACTCTTAAGAACTCCTCATTTAAGCGTGCTTGCTGGAAGAAGTGTTGGGACTAGTGACCTCCTGGGAAGTTTCCCAAGTAGCATGTAAGCAAGAATGAGGTATGTTGTAAAGGTTGGTGGTAATTTATGACGCCATGCATTAATGCTTAAAGCCATTCTTAGTGACTATCCACAGCCCAAGAAAGGGACGGGACATTATACCATCAATCTCTAGGCGCTTTCAGGGATAACGTTTGAGGCATAACCTGAAGTTTAAAACCGACAAGACATGGCATATTAATCTATTCAATCTTTCAGTAGAGCAGTGGCTTATTAGCATAAGCTCGATTTAATTTTCTTTAATCAAGGAAACCTCAGAGGCCTCACTCGAAGACCTCTCTTACAATCAGCTCCTCCATCTCTTCGTAGCACACTTGGTTGGGGAGATAATTTCTGCCAACATGAAGAATTAAATTCATCTTTACTGGAAGTTGGACTTGTTTAACACATGCTAGATTCTTGAGTTTGATTGGGGTAGCATAGTCTACATCACCCTTTTTTAGTACACAAAAGCAGCACATTAGTGAAAGCGACAACATCTTTCCCACCGTTACCTTGGGTTATCACTGAAAGATCTTAGGTACACTTTTTTTTTTTATCTTTTTTCTTTGTTGTTGCCTGTTGTTCTAGTTTGATTGCCTTGTTTTAATATTTGTTTCGCCACCATTTTTGTTTTTTGAATCTTGGTTCTTGGAGTATTTTTCAAGCATGGCTCTGACCATTAATTTGGCTAGGACAGTTCCTCATGATGATCCAATGGACCACGAGGCTAGAGAGGACAAAGCTCCTAATTTAGAAAATAGGTGGCTTTGAATGACCAAAAGTCGGAAATTAAGTGAGTTTGGGTAAAGATTTCTAACCCATTTAATGATATGGGTTGGCACATTTAGCCTGTTTAATTAATTTGGTTATGTTTAGGTTGAGAATTTTAACGCGAAAGGATACCTATTTAACTCCTTCAGTTGAATGAATTAAATAAGTTCATCCATTTACCCAATTACTATGTACTTTTTGGGGGAAATTATGAAAATATGGGGCTTAATCAACTTGATATTTGTTTTGTGACTGTGGTTATTGTGTGAATCATAGAGAATGATTGCACTATGATGCAAAATTAAAGTCAAAAAATTAATTTATAATGCTCGGTAATCATATTTTAGTCAAATTATTAAGTGGGTAAATAGGTAACCAAATAATCTGAACCTAACCCGTTTATATTAAATAAGTTAATAGGTAAATTTCAGATCAACTTGTTTAAAAATAAACGGGTAATGGTCAAGGTTTTCAACTCGTTTAATAAACAGGTTGGGTTCAGGTCGAGAATTTCTTAACTTGTTTAAGTTCAACACGAATACGAATTCGACCCGACCTAACCTGTTTGACAGCTCTAGTTTTACTATTGATTTCTTCTAGCATACTCATCTTCATTGTAGATGAGAGGTGACTTGGGGTCCTTGGGTGCAATTATTAGGGCACTAGCCAACCTTTGAAGGGCTTTTGCATTCGTTTGTATCTTAGGGAGTTTGTGAATTACCTAGGTATCCTGCGTGTCGGTGCCCCCTAAGCACCGAGGAACACTTGTGATCTCACCATATTTACCTCACCATATTGCAGTGCTTACATCATAGAAGACATAGAGTAGAGTGAATTTGTTTGGACCAAGTTGATGACTCCTATTTAGCCAAATGTGAATTTACTTTCCTTTAGTGTTTTTTTTCCTATTATGCTGACACTATTGCATTATTAGTGTGTCTTATACATGTAGGACCATAAGGAGGTTCTACCAATGGATCCTAAATTATATTATACAAATGCTCATGTAGTAAAGCATTACATGCCCATCAAGGATGTCGTGGATGTGACAATTCCCAACATTAAAAGGATTTACCTGAACCGGCAAGGGTAAGGCTTTTACATCCTCTTGTTCTTTTCCTTTTCGTATTTTATCTTTAAGTTCTTCTTCTTTCTCTTTTGGCTAGTGAAAAGCGGTTTCAGTTGGGTATAGGCATGGATATTGGTATTGTTTTCAAAAATAGGTATGGGAATGAGTATAGATTCTTACAATTTGTAGCCGATCATGACCTGATTTACTAGTAAAATGCGACAAAAATATGCTAAAGCCCAATAAAAATTTTAGAATGAGACTCTAATTGTATATTGTTTATGTTTGAAATGAAAAATTATTTCTTTTTATAATTTTAACTTCTGTGAGTCTAATTGGATATGAATTTTATTAGCGTTATTTGAAATTACTAATCAAATATAGTCTGTATTCAAATATGGGTTGAATATTGGTAGCACTTTACATTCTTTATGTTACCCTACTAAAACGTATAAATTCAAAAAACTCGAGGGTACAGGTATGGGTATAAGCACGGGTATGAAGTTCGAAAATCGGTATTAATGCGGGTAGGACTAAACCTGCCCCGGACTCGCCCCATGCCTATCCCTAGATCTAGGTGGTGTTTTTGCTAATGCCATAGTCCACTGCGAATGGGAATGATGTATCTGCCAACAGGATGATAGCAATACTGTGGTTTGCTCAAGAGACTAATTTGAACTACCATTTGCTCAGGCGACTAATTCCCTTTATTATCATTAGGAGGCTAACCATTGTTGGTATCATCGCTCTTTTTCGATTCTGAAGATTGGACCTTCTAGTTCAATGGTTATTGCTGAGTTGGAACGGGGGGTGATAATAGATTTATCCTTAGTGGTCCTCAGACCTTCTCTAGAGTCCCAATAGCATCTGGAGCATGACTCAGGCTTCTCTTACTCTTCCTGCTCCCAATGTGCCATATTAAAGGGGCCTAAGTGGAGAACAGTCATCTTCTTTGCATTCTTTGATGTGCTGTAGTTTGCTTCTTTTGCTGGGTTGGGTACGGTATTTTGGCCCAGAAGAGGGTCCCCCACTTTTACGGGATTTTGTAAAATACACCATCATTCATGGGTAGGCCCCCTCAGCCTCCACTCCCTGGGTTTCAGCCTCTTCAGCATTCCAATGACTAGATTTAGAAAAATTGACCTAAATTAATAGATCTAAATAAAGATCTGAACTATAACTAAACTAAAATGGACTTAAACACGAAATGACCTTAACCGAACTGAACCAAACCTAAACATTTTTCACTAAAAATGAATTTTCTTTAATAGATAAACTTGTTGGGTCAAACATCAACCAATTACACCACACATGCTCTTCCAACTACTATGATAAGATAAGACACAACCCAAAAATAGACCATTAGAAATTAGTGAATGCAATGAAAATCAAGTATATATAATCATGCCGAAAACCCTTACTCACTAGAATTGTTTTCCTTTTTGAGATTTTTTTCAGTTCTTCAGAAAATTTTTTATTTTTCTCTTTTTTCTTCTGAAACAAACAAATGAAGCGGCATGGAAGAATGTCACACAACTTAATGTTTAAGTGGTCATAATGAGAAGCAAACCATATAACCAAAAAGAAAAAAAATCTCTTGAACAAGTCAATGCATCCCTTTAGCACACCAAAAGAACCAAAGTCAACCACTAAGTACATCAACACCAAATCGATGCCCATCAGATATGCTCTGCTAGACTTGGCATAGGTAAAGGACATGTGTTTTGGCCAATGGCTAAATGGAAGGCTCACAAAAAAAGAAAAGGTTAAAGACTCAAAAAGGCTAGCAAGGGATAAAATATTAAACTCAAGGTGGCAATTTGGCTAACGTGGTTCAGAAAATAAAGAATGACTTTATCATATTACCATAATGCACATGCTAAATGTGATTTTTAAGAGAATCATAGCAAGTTCTACATATGCAATCATAGAAGAGACATACATGATAGAAAATATGAGACTAAACTGATAAATTAGCCTTTAAGGAATAAACTCTCACATGTTCATGTACTAGGGTTAAGATAACTTGCTTTGAAATGTCGGGGGTTAGGACTGGGGCATAAAATGTTACACTTTGGACCAAGTTCTATCTTATACACCATACTCATATATACCAACCAACTAAGGTACAAGAGAAAATAGTAAGTTAGAATAGCATATAGTCCCCTAAATAAAACAAAAGTGTTTTCGAACTTTTTCAAATATTCTTTCTTTTCTTTCTTTTTCTTTAATTTTTTTTTTGAAACATAGTTTCCCCAGCCCCATACCTAAAGTTTTCTTATCCTCGAGTAAAATGAAACTAAAATCCTAGAAAAGAAAGTTCTTAACTCACTATCGTAGGAATTGTGGTTTCACTAATTATGTACACATCACGAAACTCTTAATCTCCAATCCACTTAACCCAGGCTTGCTAAGACTCTCAATTCTCTGTCACTCAAATGCAAAATCTAACCTGACAATCAAGAGGACTACAGAAGGATTGTAATAGGGCTAAGAGATAAGGATAAGAGAGGGGCAATCACTTTAGAAGATGAAGAGCTAGAATCTAAGTCACTAATGCATGATTGAACACTTCTACCAATTATAACACATATACACACTCTCGTAACGACTATGATAAGATAAGACACACCACAAAACTGGACCATTGAAAATGAGTAACTACAATGAAAATCAATTATATACAGCCATGCCAAGTGCCCTTATTCACAAGACATTTTTTTCTTTTTAAGATTTTTTCCATTTTTTTGAAAACCTTTTCATTTTATTTTTCATTTTCTCTTTTTTTTTTAAACAAGAAAATGAAGGGCATTGAAGAACATAACATAACCTAATTTCCAAATGGTCATAATGAGAAGCAACCAATAAAATGAAAAGGGGAAAATCTTATGAAAAAGTTAATACATCCCCTCGGTAAAACAAAAGAACCAAAATCAACCACCTAACTACATCACACTGAAACGCTACCTATCATATATTGAAGTGTTTCTCACTAAACTTAGCTTAAGTAAAGGAAATGTGTTTTGGTGGAGGGATACATGAATGGTTCACAGCAAAAGAAATGTTAAAGGCTCAAAAGGGCCAGTAAGGGATAAATATTCAACTCATGGTGCCAATTTGGCTAATGTGGTTTAGAAAACAAAGAATGCATCTACCATATTACCATAATGCACATGCAAATGTGATTTTAAAGAGAATCATAGAAAATTCTAGAGATGTAATCATAGAAGAGACATATATAAAAAAAAATGAGACTAATGTGATGATTTAATCTTTAAGGCACAAAATATCACAGGTTCACCTAAAGTCCTGACAATTTGCTTTAAAGTGCCGGGGGTTATGACTGTGGTGTCTAATGTCACACTTTGGATACAGTCCCATCATGTAAACCATGCTTATATACAACCTAATAACTATGGTATAAGAGAAAATAATAAGTCGAAATAGCACATATTCCCCAAAACAAAACAAAAATCTTTTGGGATTATTTTAATTTTTTTCTTTTTCTTCTTTTTTTATTATTTTTTAGAACATAGTTTCCCCACCCCCACCTTTTAGTTTTGGTCATTCTCAAGTAAAATGAAACTAAAAATCCTAGAAGAGAAAAATAAAAAAAATAAAAATCCTAACTTAATATCGTAGGAATCACGGTTGCACTTTAAACAACAAGTCCTTTAAGCCTTTAGGTTACCCATAGCAGACGAGTAAGATCTCACGAGAGTTTACAGAAAACATATCCACAAAATCGAAGAAAAAGAAAAAGAAAAAACAGAAAATCTTTTTGGGTTTTTGAAATCATATATACAATACTGGGGAAAAATATGTACACATTCAAACTTTACACTTCACTCAAGTAATATAGGCTTTAAATCGCATATTAATACAATGTAAAGATTAAGAAACTTTTAGTCCCCACAAATGACATCTATACAAAACCTTTTGTTACCCTTAAGAAATATGAACAAGCCCGACTGGTACAGCCTCACTTTAGGGAACATGTTGAAGACACCTGCCTATATGTTCTAAATATAGTAAGGTTCACTCAATTCATCTTCCAATCATACAAGCTACCTTAGGCTTGCTAGGATTCTCAATTCTCCATCACTCAAGTGCAAAATGCAACATGATAACTAAGAGGACTTCAAAAGGGCTATAACGGGGCTTTAGGTTAAGGGCAAGGGAGCGACAATCAATTTGAAAAATGAAGAGCTACAAGCCAAGAGACTAATGAGCAATCAAACACTTCCACTAGTTACACCACACACACACACACACACACACACACACACACACACACACACACACACAGAGATACACACACACACACATGCACTCCCAACAATTATGAAAAGATAAGACGCACCCTAAAAATGGACAATTGGAAATGAGTAAATGCAATGAAAATCAAGTATATATAACCACGCCAAACAGCCTTAACGACATGACTTTTTTTTTTCTTTTTGAGATTTTTTTTTGCAATTTTTTCATTTTTTGAAAACATTTTATTTTATTTTTCATTTTTCTTTTTTTCATAAAATAAGCAAATGAAGGACATGGAAGAACATAACATAGCTCAATTTTAAATATTCATATTGAGAAGCAATCCATACAACCAAAAGGAAAAAATCTCATAAACAAGTTAATACATCCTCTCACCACACATAAAGAACCAAAATCAACCACCTAAGTACATAAACACCAAAAGGCTACCCATCAAATATTAAAGTGTTACTCCATTAGACTTGGCTTAGGTACAGGAAATGTGCTTTGGCCAAGTGGTAAATGGAAGGTTCACAACCAAAGAAAATGTTAACAGCTCAAAAAGGGTAGGAAGGGATAAAATATTCAACTCAAGGTATAAATTCTTTAAGGCATGAATTCTCATAGGTAATCTATTAAAGTCAAGACAACTTACTTTAAAATGTCGGGAGTTAGGATTGAGGTATAAAATGTCACACTTTAGACTAGTTCTTATCTTGCACACCATACTTATATACGATATAATAGCTAACGTACAAGAGAAAATAGCTAGCTAGAATAACATATTTTCCCCAAAACAAAAAAAAAATCTTTTTTGAATTTTTCAAAATTTCCTTTCTTTTTTTTCTTTTTAAATTTTTTTTCCAATAGAGTTTCCCTACCCCTACACCTAAATTTAGCTCGTCCTTGAGTAAAATCAAACTAAAAATCCTAGAAAATGAAAATTCTAACTCACTGTTGTAGGATTCATGATTGCACTTAGTATGTGCAACAAGCCCTTTAAACCCCTGTGTGACCCCTAGCAAATGAATAAGGTCTCATGATGGTTTATAGAAGACATACCCACAAAATGGGAGAAAAAGAAAAAAGAAAAAAGAAAACATAAGACATAAAATATTTTTTGGTTTTTTGAAATCATATATACAACACTGAGAATACAATATGTGCCAACTTTTTTAGATCACTAAAATAACGTAGCCATTAAATCACATATCAAACAATGTACACATCAAGAAATTCATAGTCTCCAATGATAACTTCTACAAAGAATCTACCACCCCACTTAAGAAACATGAATAAGCCTGACTGGTGGAACCCCACTTTAGGAAACATATAGAATACTCCCGCTTATATGTTTTAAATATGATAAATTCACTGAATTCATCTTCCAATCATAGAAGCTACTATAGAATTGCTAGGACTCTCAATTCTGACCATTCAAATGCAAAATGCAACATGATAATTAAGAGGAGTCCCGAAGGCTTGTAACGGGCTAAGGGCACGATAAGAGACGGATAAACGATTTGAAAAATAAAGGGCTAAAAGCCAACTGACTCATGAGCAATCAAACACTTCCACTGATTACACCACATAGCACACATACTCTCCTAACTACTATGATAAGATAAGACACATTTCGAGAATGGGCCATTGAAAATGACTAACTTATAATGAAAATCAAATATATACAACCATGCTAATACACCCTTATTCATAAGAATTTTTTTTTCCTTTTTGAGAATTTTTCATTTTTTTCATTTTTTTGGAAAATTTCTCATTTTATTTTTCTATTTTCTTTTTTGAAATAAGCAAATAAAAGGCATGGAAGAATATAACACAACACAATTTTCAAATGATCACACAGGGAAGCAACCATATGACCATAAAGGGAAAATCATCAAAAGCAAGTTGATACATCCCCTCACCACGCCAAAAGAACCAAAACCAACCCCCTGAGTATGTCAACACCCAAAGGCTACCGACCCAATATTAAAGCATTGCTCCACTAGACTTGGCTTAGCTTAAAAAAAAAAAATGTGTTTTGGCCAGGAGATAAATGGAAGGTTCACAACAAAAGAAAATGTTAAAGGCTCAAAAGGGCGATCAAGAGACAAAACATTCAACTCAAGGTGGCAATTTGGCTGGTATGGTTTAGAAAATAAAGAATGCCTCTATCACATTACCATAATTCCCATGCTACATGTCATGTTGAAGAAGATCATAGCAAGTTTTAGAGATGTAATCAAAGAATAGACACACCTCAAAGTTAGTATGACACTAAAGTGATGAATCAGCCTTTAAAGTACAAAATATACTAGGTTCATCTACCCAAGTCAAGACAACTTGCTTTAAAAACATTGGGTGTTAGGATTAGGGTATAAACTATCATACTTTGGACTAAGTTCTATCATGTACACCATACTTATATACAACCTAATAATTAAGACATAAGAGAAATAAGTCATCAAAATAGCACACATTCCCCAAAACAAAACAAAAATCTTTTTGGAATTTTTAAAATTTTTCTTTCTATTTTTTCTTTATTTCATTTTTTTAACAAGGTGACTGGTGGAACCTCACCTTGAACCTAACACCACTCTTAAGATCCTGTATTTCTACTCCACCATAGGGAGAAACACGTGAGAGAACATGCAGAGCTATCCACACGACCTCAATTTCCTTCGAAAAAGACGGAGTTTAGAATCATATAAAACCACTTTCTTACCTGGGGAAAACTCTTTCCCAAGAATATCTCTGTCATGAAACAACTTGACCCTTTCCTTATAAGAGGTAACATTCCCCAATGCATTAGCTCTAATCTATTTAAATTCACTTATTACAGTCTCCTTTCCTTACTCACCTTAGTTAACTCATAATTAGGCATCTTGCTAGCCCATGAAGCGCTATGCTCATTCTCAACAAGGACATGAAGGCTTACCATAGACAACCCTATAAGTGACATACCTAAGTGAGTCTGCAAAGTTGTCTTATAAGCCCATAAAGCATCTATAAGCTTGTCGGCCCAATCTTTTCAGTTTTACACATAGCCTTTTGGAAAATCTATTTCATTTGCCTCTTGAACGTTTCCATCTGGCCATTAGTCTAGGGATGATATGGAGTGGCAAGTCTATAGACTATAGAGTACCTCTTTAACAAAGTATCAAAAGATATATTTTTAATGTGGGTACTCTGATCACTAATGATAGCTCAGGGCATGCCCAATTTAGTAAAAATTTTCTTCCTAAGAAATTTTACAACCACTTTAACATTATTAGTTATAGTAGGGATGACTCTACCAGCTTAGAAAGATAGTCCATAAATAACATAATATACTTATTCCCCAATAGGATGAAAATGGGCCCATGAAATCTATGCCCCATATACCAAAAATCTTCACTACAATGAAAGGATTAAGTGATATCATATTTCTCCTATTAACACTTGAGGTAATGCGTACAATACTTAAAAGCATCCTTAAATAGATGTTCAACCTAAATTTATTACATTTTATACCCTTTATTATCAAATATTTGCTCAAAAGAAATGATTAAGTTAGGATTTTAATATATTTTTGTTTATTTTGTAAGAATTGAGAAAATTTGAAAGCATAAGTAAATTTCTTATTAGAAATAAGTTGTTGGATCAAGTGGAACAAGGGACAAAAAAACAGAAGAAAAGGTTCATTTTTCGCAAACATTAAAAACTTGTTGTCCATAGGCAGACGTACGATCCGATTCCCAGGCATGACCTAGTCCTAAGCACCATTAACCCCAAATAGTGAGGCCTGATCTCGTGGCCTAGACAAAACCTAAGCCAACTCCACCTTCCTTCTACGTCACGAGCGAGTCTATGACTCATGCCTCTTCTTTCCTTTCCCTCACTCGTGTGCATGTCCATTGATTTCTTGCTCAACCCAGTTACGCGAAATCCATTTCCCAGTCCAACCAAGACACTTAATCTTCCTTCCTCTACTCTTTCTTGTGGGCTTGACTTTTTTTTGCTTGGCCCATTCTCTACCCACTCTTCCCCATCCTTTTCTTCCCCCACTCACGGTCCAGCTCTCACCTACTCCCCTCCGTTAATTTTTTGGCATGCACATGGCACATGACATGCCTTCCCCTCCTCATTTCATTTTTCTCTCTCTTCTTTGCCCAATAAAAACCTGAGAGCTGAGAACATGCCCCCACTGCTCTTAATCTTCTTCCTATAGCCAGCTATAGTCGCCCTATTTAATTTCTCTTCTCTTTGTCTATCTTCTTTCATTCACCTTCATCAATGGACCAATTTATCATTCGCATCCATTCTCTTCACCATCATCATCATCGTCAATTAGAAAGTTACAAGATTTGAATTAATTGGGTTCAGTTACAATAATGAAGTGTTCATGTTTGGGCCACATATCGATACAAGTAGAAGCAAATAGGAGTAAAATATTAGAAATTATTTTTTTATTCTCCTCTTGTTTTTCTTTTAGTTTGGGATCTAGTTTAGGCCCTCAAGTTTTATGTAATTACTTGCAGCTTTGCCAAATATGAGTGTTCATTTGTGAAATTATTTGAGTCGCGTTCGAGTTTTTGATATGTTCTTTTTGTTGTTCTTGTGAATTTGAGCTTTGGGCTGGAATTTGGGAGGGCTCCCACATTAATATTGGGTTATTTAGTACTTGCATTTGCTCTATTATAGCCATTCCGCTTTTTCATTGTCTGGACTTCAATGTCTTGAGGATCAAAATTTTTGTTTGGGGTTAGCGATTGTTACGTATATTGAAGTTTTGTTTCTGGGTATATTTACTCAAGTTGGAACAGTTTCAACAAGCAATTGACATGAATATGAGCAATGGACTGGCTAATGTTTTGGCATTAGTAATTTATCTCATTTTTTAATTTGATTCCTATTTTTAGTTTTTATTTTTAGCTATTAGTGGTTGTGAATGTTTATTAGGTGTGGAGAGATGTTCGTATTATTAATTATTTAGTCATTATTTCTAAGTTAGTCCAAAAAAATTGATTTAACCTTTTGTTTCATGTGGTCAAAGCTATTGTCTAGTTTAATTAAATTAGTCTTAGTCCTTAATTGTCTATTAGATTAGGCTATTAGGGATCTAATGTCCTAACCCATCCCTAAGGATGAACGCACTCAAGTATTACAACAATAAAACTGTATATATGCTGAAGATCTCAATAATAGAATAGGTCAAGAGAAATCACACTGAAGAACTTTGGTTGTTATCTTTCTTACATCAAAATGGTCCCACATGCTTGGTCATGACAGAATGAAAGGACACCCCTAGCGTCATGGTTTTGAATGCACCTTTTGAAGACTTGATCAGAACAGTACTTAAACGAGTATGGATCATCCCAAACAAAGAATTTCATAAGATGGAAGAATCAACCTCTATCATTCTTAGTTCAATCCTCAAGAATGATATCAGATGCTAGGTAGTTCACGATATCTAAATTTCTCATTAGGAAAGCATTCAGAAATATGGGGCTTAAACTATCTACTACAATTAATCCTAGACAAGTGGTCCACAACTGGGTTCTTAAAACCTTTTTTTATCTCTAATCTCATGATCAAATTCTTGCAAAAGTAAAAGTCGTCTCACAAGTCCAGGCTTAGTAGCCTTCTCAGTAGAATGGTCAATATATACAATAATGTGAGACCCTATCAGGTATGATCTAAACTTTTTAAAACCAAAGATCACAGCCAAAAAATTCTCTCTCTGTTACAGTGTAGTTCAGCTGGGCATCATTCAAAGTGTGACTAGCATAATAAATGACATGGAGCTTTCTATTGACACATTTCCCTAAGATAACCTCGAGCATAATAAGATGCATCACACATTAACAGAAAGGGTTCTCCCCATATGGAAGAATGAAGAAGGGGAGCAAAAGTCAAGGCCTCTTTAAGCTTAGTAAATGCCATATGGCACTCCTCAAAAAAAAGAAATGGTACATCCTTAGCTAAAAGGTTGGTCAAAGGATTGGATTTCTTACTAAAGTCTTTAATAAATGACAATAAAAGCCAGCATGTTCAAAAAAAGTCCTCACCTGTTTCACCCAAGTATAAAGGGGAATATTAACAATCAAATCAGTCTTAGCCTTATTAACTTTAATTCCGTATTTAGATATAACATGCCCTAATTCTATCCCCATTTTTACCATGACATTTCTCCCAATTTAAAGTCAAATTTTTCTCCATACACCTTTTTAACACTTACTCATATTAGATAGACAATTATCAAAGAAAGACCCAAACATAGAGAAGTTATTCATGAAAATTTTCTTGAACTATTTAACAAATCTATAAAAGTAGAAATCATGCACCTCTTAAAGGTAGCATAGGCATTAGAGAGTCCAAAAGGCATTCTCCAAATGGCATATGTACTAAAAGGACATGTGAAAGCACTCTTCTCCTAATACTTAGGAGCACTAGAAATCTTGTATAGCCAGAATATTCATCCAAAAAAGCAATAGAATGAATATCCAGCTAACCTCTCTAACATCTAATCAAGGAAGGAAAGGGGGAAATGGTCTTTCCTAATAGCAACATTCCATTTCTTGTAATTAATACAAACCCACCACCCAGACTAGACTTGAGTATGAACTAGCTCATTTTTATCATTCCTAATCACAGTAATATAGATTTTCTTCGAAATAACTTGAATAGGACTAACCCACTCAATATCAGAAATGAGATAGATCTTGTGGTCTAACCACAAAAGTACCTCCTTCCTAACTACTTCTTGTATAGTCGAGTTTAACGCCTTAGACGGTCATGATAGGGCTTAGCATTATCCTTAAAATGGATCCTATATTGTATAATTAAGGGGCTAATACCCTTGATATACCCTTAAGTCCAACCTATGGCTTCCTTGTTCTCTCTAAATAAGGCAATCAATTTTTCCTCTTGGTTCCGATCTACGTTAGAATAGCAATCACATGTAAAGATTCATTGGGTCCAAAAAATAAATACTTAAGAGAATCAGGAATAAATCTCAATTCTAGTGACGTAAGAGGGGAATCGGACTCATTTATAGAAGCAATCAAACATTTAGAAACATAACACAAGTTATCAAAGCTAAACACATTATATTCTGGCTCATCATTAGTTAGAAAAGACTCCTACTTAGCAACAAACATATCATCAAACTTATCATTAAGAATAGAGTCCTCTACCTAGTTAAGTGAAGAAGTCTCCATATTATCAAATGTTGAAGGCTATATTTCCAAATTAAAGATGTTCAACTCCAATGACATGTTATCAAAAGACAGTCTCATCTTCAATTTTTATAGTTAATCAGAGCATTTATAGTAGCCAAGAAAGGATGCCCTAGAATAACAGAGATCTGATTGGCAGTATTAGCTACATTCTCAGTTTCAAGCATAACAAGTGTATTGGGCAAATGAATCACCCACCTTAATTAACACATCCTTTAACACACCCCTTGGCAACCTTGTTGATCTATCAGGTAGCTGGATGACCATCTTGGTAGGTTTTAGCTCACCTAATCTTAACCTCTCATACTCAATGAAGGATAACAAATTAACACTGGCCCCTAAGTCAAGCAATGCTCTATGAATAAGTTAGTACTCTATGACTATAAAATAGTAGGGAAACCAAGGCCCTTGTACTTCACTGAAATTTGACGAATATGATGGAACTAGAACAAAAGGCTAAGAAAACATTTTTAAGAACACTATTGGCTCCTAGCAGTACATAGGTCCCTCAAAAACCTAGAATAAGGAGGTATCAATTGAATAACATCAAGCAAATGAATTTTTTTTGACTTAAGGGAGAATCTTTTTTATCTTATCGACATATGTCTAGTCCTTCTTTTTTAGTATGTGGGGGGAAGGATGTAAGGATATATAAACTCGCCCAGTAGCAGAAGGAGATAAAGAATCCTTAAGAGATAAGGGATCCACTATATTTGTAGAATCCTTCTCCTCATAATCTTCTTAATCACAAGATAGGTCGAAGGGGGAAGATTAAGAAATCACTATGGAGACCATCAGTGGTATCCCTAACTTACTGGATGAACCAGTCTTTGGAGAAGAAGGGAAAGAAGATGAATTTTTAAAAAAAAAGTGTGAGGGCATCTGCAAGTTTCTTTCAAATTTACCCACTTGATTATCATTCTCCCCCCCATATCTAAATCACTTTCCGCACATTCTCACTAGGGTTGGGTCCACAAGAAAAAGAAGAGGCAAGACCCTTAGGGTTCACCTCTAGCTTACTAGGAAAAATACCTGACTCTTTAGTAGATGATGCTAACTGAGAAAATTATTCAGTCATCATCCTCATCATCTTTTCTATATTAGCATTCATCATTTTCTCCATGTTACTATTAATTCTCCTCTCAATCTTATTAATGTTAGTGTAACTAGAGAGAGGTCAAGTCTGAGCAATAGGAGGTGGTGCTCCAGGCACACTGGGCACACCTTGAAAAGTTAGTCTCTAGTAATAACTAGAAGGATGAGAGATGGGCTAGGAGCTATTTCTAGGAAAAATTCCAAGTTGGGAGTTAGGAACCACAACATTTAGTTCACTACTGCAAGAAAAGTTAGAGTGATATCTCTACCTTGGGTTGGAGTAAGAGGAGAATCTTGGGTTTTTGGTACGCCATATTCACTTGCTCCTATCCAGTAGATAATTTATAAGTAAAGTAAGGACATGAACTCAACATATGATCTAAGGCCTAATAATAGGAACAAGACACCGAAGAAGTTTGGGGAGTTTGGGGTTGCAGAGTAGATTACCACTTCAACATGTTCTCTAAGATTGTAATCATAGACTGAAGGTGACTCACATTAGAAACAACATGTATTCCACCGTTAGTAAACCTTAACCTTACACTGTCATCCCTGATGGTTTTCCACTACATGGCCTTCTCAGCTAAATCCTCTAAAAATTCCCAAGCAGCAGTGATAGTCTTAGAAATAAAGTCACTCTAACCCATAGACTCTAACATGGTTTTGGTTTGTTGGTCAGGTCCTTCATAAATAATTTGAAAAAGATGCGACTATTCCAAGCAATGATAGGGACACTAACCAACCAAATTCTTAAATCTATCCAAGTATATCCAAAATGATTCCCTTTAGAATTGAACAAATTGATTAACTTCATTCTTTAGCTTTATAATTTTTGCATAGGGGAAATATTTTCTTAAGAAAAACTTCACAAAGTTGTTTTAACTAGAAACAGAATTAGTAGCTAAACCATACATCCATCTTTTAGAGCATCTTTTTAGGAAAAAGGAATCAATTTTATTCACACTACACCAATAGATATATTAGAGAAATGCATCATGGAACATGCTTCCTCAAATTCTCTCAAAAACATATATGCATCCTCTAAACCAGTGAACCTTGGGAGCATTTGAGTGTAATGAGATCTCAATTCAAAGGTCACATTACATCCTAGCTTAGGCAAGTCAAAACATAATGGCAAATTAGTCCCTGGAGGATTTTAAAAAAATCATTAAAAGGTCTCTCTTGTGCCATTTCTCTTAATTTAGGTTTAGATGGTTCAGGTTTAGATTTAATCCTAAAGAGTCTTCTTCTCTTGGGCTATCTAACCTAACCAATCATGATATGCTCACCCACAAAAGTATTTTTGGTCTTTTTCTTTTTTTCTATTTTTTTGAATTTTTTTAACAACCAAAAATAGAAAACAAATCAATCAAAACCTAAAAAACAAAAGTTAAAGAAAATTAAAAAGATAATAAAAACTCAAATTCAGAAACGTGTATGCAGAAACTTTAGCAAAATCAAGCAGAAGATGGAAATATTTTTTTCTTATTTTCTTAGACTTAGAATAATATAGAAAAAATAAGACAAAAAAAATTAGGAAATAAAAAACTACATAGAAAATTAGTTTTGAAAATTGTAGAAAATTCTAGAAAAATATCAAAAAAGTAAAGTAAGCACTAAATAGGCACATAAAATTCAAAACAAAAACCAGAAAAAAGAAAAACTGCACAAAACCTGGACTAATTGTTTTTAGCTTTTACTTAATTTTACCACCTATTTGAAACCAAATTTTTTTTTTTTGATAGGAAATTAACTACAAACTAATAAACGCAAAATTAAATAAAATCATAAGACAAACTCTAAACACAAAAAAAAAAACACAAAAATTCTAGTCAACTTTCTTTTAAAAAAACAAACACTAATATAAAACCAAATTAGAAAGAAACAAGAAAGAGGCAATCGACTAACTAAAGTCTTAATCCAATCGACTGAATAAAACTGACAACATAATTTCATAAATGTCATCCCCATCAACTACACCTAAAACATGCTATGAATCCCAAGCATACGGTTTATCACCATAGGACTTGAAGGTGTCAATCAATAGAGATAGGTTGAAACTAGATATTGCACTAAAAAATGACTAAAAAATTATGTTAACAAATTGAAAAGTCAGTTTCAAATTTTCTGATTAAAGAGATCAAAGAAAATAAACAATGAAACCATAAGTCTCGTCTAACCTTTTTAACATTAGCAAAATGCAATTATCACAATCAAAAACTTAACAAAAAAAATAAATTTGCAACCTGTGCATTTACCTAAACCAAATTGAAGCACTTATTACCAATCATAGCCTAACATTTTTTTTTTTTTAACCAATGTTGAGACAACAGTGAGTGCAACAAAGAAAATGCATCATTATAAACCTCCATTAATGGTGATACCATATGGTCGTGAGACTATAGCCTAGATCCAAATATGAATTAGAGCATAACAATGCAGTAGGAGTGAACCAAGCCTCTAACTTTTAATGACACAGAGCCCCAAATAGAGCAGCAAAAATTTGTAAATAGAGAGCCAAAGTCTGAATTTTTAAAACTAATTATTCCGAATTAAAAACTAAATTGAAATCTTCACTCAAAATTGTAAATTTAGAATTCAACTACTCTAATTAGGAACTAGAACAAGATCTGAGACTTAAAAAAATGAAAACAAAAATAAAAATTGGTACTAAATAACTCTACTATTTTTTTTTACTTCGACTTTCGAGGTTCAATTAGAGCCAAAATCATGCCAAGCTCTTGATTGCTTCACTAAACCATGAATTAAAGCTCTCCATTACTATTTATAACTACCAAGACTTACCTTCACTACCCAATTAAAGAGATGGTTGATGATTATGGTGATGAGATGACTGGATTAATGATGCTTTATGATGGAGTGTGATGATGAAAAGGGAGAGAAGGGAAGAAGATGATAGTCAATCCTTGTAACTTCTGCATACTAATGGGGATCGGCTTAGGAGAGACTTCATTGAGGTGTGATGCAGCCTTCAAGAGGATCAGGCCCGTTTGGTAACACTTTTTAGCACTAGTGCTACTGGATTGAATGTCAATTCAAACTTCATCCAGCTTTCTCAGTTAGTGGTAGACTTTCAGTCCGGAGTCTAGACATGGGGCAGCACGCTTGCCTATTCATTACTTTGGTTGTTTGGTTTGACCTTACTTTGCTGATAATGTAAATCAAGTGTAGCTCCATTGGATGTCCAATTTGGAGGACGTATGTGGCGTCGGAAGCTTAGATTGGGAGCAAGCTGTTTATGCCACCCTACTTTCCTACCTGAGATCGTCCTGTCGTTGGATTAATTATCAGGTACAAAAGGTCGGCTTATAAGGATTTGGTGCATGCTTGACATGTACGTCTTTAATTCTTATTTTTCTTGAGATTCCCTTGTGACTTACATTGTTTTCACATTATTGGCTTCTAAAATACTCTAGGGGTGTGTACACGAGCTCTAAAGGTTCTAGAAGCATTGTCATGATGTGGTGATGGAAAAAAAAGGCCTCATAAAGGTGACTGAGGCCACCTGAAGTATATTAACCTCCTTAGGGCTCGTCTAAATGGCTGCATGCTTGACAATATTAAGAAGAATACTTGTTTTTCTTATTACTAGCTTATAGAAGACTTTGAACCATTGGGCTCACTATCCTAGCACTAGAGGATGCTTCTCCTCACCTTTTTGGATATGTGTGGTATTGAGGGGAGAGGATGATGAGGAAAGTGATGTTTGGCTTGCCTATTCACTATGCTCCAATGGATCCTCTCCTACCCACGACGGTCATGGCCATCCAGAAGCCAGAGAAGATACAAACACTAAGGGAAGGGTAGCTTGTCAAGGCTAACTACTCGAGTTTATTAGGACTTAATTAACGGGTCCCATACTACCGTCATTCCTCCCATGAGCTTAAACTCCATTAAAGAGTTGTTGGCGTTTAGTTATTATTTTTATTCATGCTTTTCAAATCGCTTGAGGAGCAAGCATATATTTTAATTGTAGAGTGTATATTACACTATAGTATGGTTCTAGCGCAGAGCAAGAAGTTGAGATTAACGACATAAAGAATGATGAGATCATTAAGGTGAATCAGGCTCCTCGTCCTTGGGAAAGGTATAATGCTTCTTCTTTTACTTAACTAGTTTAGCTTATTTTGTCTGTTTCATTTTCTTTTTTTGTGGGATACAGACATAGCAAAGTGGAGAGATTATTTATAACGAAGACAATTTACAGGTTGAGGAATTGCCAATCACATACTGGGTATCATTATCAAGGCAATGATGTCAATAAATGTATGCTTGTGTCTTTCTGACTGAATTTGTAAATTCTTCTTTTATGTCTCCTAATGTTATTGTATGCATTTTAGGGAGTTGCATAGCATTGCCATGGTAGGTTAGTAGCTTTCCCCATAGCTTCGAGTTGATGGACAGTTCCCACTCGAGAACGCACTCTCTAGGTAATGACATTAAAACCCCCTGTGCTTCTATTCGGGGAAGGCCTTATTTAGCAGGCAGTGGAGTTGATTACGTCATTTCCCAAGAGCAAGTCCTCGAAGAGTTTGGAGTTAGTGTAGGAAATGTTATATTGATGCCTTTCATGGATCATGTACGTTCTTCTTCTACTTAACCCCCAGTGTGGCTAGGGCAACCTCCGTTCTCCTGAGGGACTTCAGGAGGATGGCAAGAGAGTCACTATGTCGTGCCTCTGCCTTAATATTGCATGCCCTAATTTTTATGGAGCGCAACTTTTCCTTCCTCTGCCTTTCACATTTGTACCACGAGATCGTTCTGTTAGAGTGTAATGACAAATCCCATGGCCCCTGCTAAGGATCGAGGAGGTACATTCAGATGATACGCAGTAAAGGGATGCCCTCTGATTCTTGAATCAGTTGAACGAACTTAATGATTTTTAGATTTTGGAGTTGTATGAACTACTTATTAGTGTGTGCACTTATTTGCATTTGTTTTTGCAATTTTATCAAAATGTGATACGTGTTTAGAAAAAAAAAAAAAAGGCCCATATTTTTATTAGTAAAAATTAGGCATAAAAAGTATAGATATGACATGATGTCTTAAATAGCATAGTTCCCCACAAAATTTAGACCCCAAGGTGATTCAAAAAAGAAAAGGAGTAAAAGTCCCAATCTTATCTTAGCGGCTTACTAGACCAAACGCATAAATGTTTTGTGGTAGATGACTATAAATGCTTTGTCATCCCTCCTTTGTTTTCTACATCTCGTAGCGAATGAAGCCTCCTTCCACGAGGCTTGTTTTCTTTCATGACTTTGAGAAATTGAAGAATGTGCGGTATAAGAATTTTTCTCCCTTGGAAGTGAAAGGATTAGGTTGTTTTTAGTTGAACTACATTATTTCCTTAAGGAAAATGAGGCCTGACCCCAATCCAATTCATATGACTTCTGAGTTTTGGGATTCTATTTCTATGTCTCCTAATTTAATTTTAGCAAGATATGTCCTCAAGTGGAGAAACTCACCATTATTTTTGGTTCTTTTAAGCCTAAGATGGTGGTGTTCCTTCTTTAGAGACATATTTTTTCCACCTCACGCAAACATCAGCTGGCTTAGGGGTTAATGAGGTTATGAAAGCTATAGATGGTCACAATGCAAATCTTACGTGGATCGTCCATCGATTTATACTTTGGTATAAAGAATATTATCATTCTAAACAGGGAAGAAATTCCATTGCCTTTCATCTTATGACATAGAATTCTATATGTTGGTAAGGGAGGTTTGGCTTGTGTTATTCATCTAGTGGAAGACACATTGAGGGTGATTCCTACATGCCTGTTGTTTTACAGAGACAATATCATGCTTGTATGGCCTTACTGGCAACCCTAGTAATGGTTCTAGGGGAAGCCCTCTTCTTTCGTAGGTAAAGTCCTAATATTTTGTAGTGTTTTTATTCTTTCCTCATTAATAGAGAGATTTTGATGTGCACTTACTTCCTTTGTAGGTGTGGCTGTTGGAGCATTTTCACCAAGTTTGTCCCCTAGTTTTCACATCAAGTTCTAAACCTACACCCGATGTTGTGTGTAAGTGTTCTTCTTAGCTCCATAAGGATAAGGCATGGAAGGCTTTCATTCAATATAAGACGACTAAAGTCTTTTGGACCGTCAAGCAGTAGCATATTCATAGCTTTAAAGTTTCTAGGAGAGATCAAAACTACCTTCCTCTCTTGGAGCTTACTAATTCCATTTACATTTTTGCTTGTCAGTTCTCTCGTAAAATGGGTTTTAGATAAATGATTCCAAGTTATGATTATTTATTTCTCTTATTCATACTTTGACCTTGAAGATCACTTGAAGATCACTAAATGTTATGCTTAAATTTGTTTCAAACTGATGTGGGTACCTAAGACTCTCATTCTTGCTGCCCTATTTGTGAGTCTCACTTATCTGGAATGGATGAAGGCTTCCACTCCAGAGAAGTGTTTGATTACGAGAGCTAAGGGATAGAATCTAATAATGAAATGCTTAAGAGTTAGATGTGGTTGCCATGAATAGGAAGAGTAAGAGAAAGAAGGTTCGTAGCCTTCTATTGGGTAAGAAGCTGAATGAAGGCACAAGCAAGGAAGTCAAGGATAAGACTGATTAGAGTTACTTTGTTTGCATATTCGTATCATCTTTTAAGTATTTCAAGATTTAAGTACTTAGAATAAATCCGATATGAAGATACTAAGACTTTAACACTAGTGTTTAATGATTATGTAATGCATTTTCTTATTAATATTAACGAAGAGCTTAGTATAAATATCTCATGTGTTAGATATGTTATGTTTTGTTTTCATTTTGTGGCCTTATTTTTTGTTTGCAAAATTCCTTGGTCTAAAGAGGTTCTTAAGGTATAAGTTATAAATTAAGTAGGAACAACACTTATAGCGATCTATTGTGGACTCTAAATTGTAGCTAGAGTAATCAATTAACACCTAGGCTAGTGGCAGGCCACTGTAAGCCAACCATAGGTCTTTAGCCTTGTTGCACTCTTTTGTCGAACTTTTAGCAAAAGAAGCACTCGAGTTGGTCCATGTTAATAAGTTAAGTGAACTCTTAACCATCGAAGTCCATTAATTTGACAACATCTCATCCCAGAATTTCATTAATAAAGTAAGGGCCTGTTCCTTGAGGTTTAAACTTTCCCTACAAATTAGTGACATGGATTCTAATTTCTTTTGGGACTCGATCACCAACCTTTATATTTCTAGTTTTGACCTTTCAGTTGAATGTCTAGAACATCCTTTGTTGATATTGCCTAAGCTAGGAGTCATTCTTGTAGGTTACCTGATAGATGTCCTATACCTCCACAATGCAAATGGCAACTGGTCGAGCCAATCTTTATAAGTTTCAATCATTTCAGAAAGGATATTGTTGATGTTTTTTTAGTTGCAGCTTCTAGTAGACCATTCGGTTGTTTATTTACGACTTCTGCTAGACTAATAGTCTAAGGTCTATATGTAATACATTGTCGGTGTTAAATTTTATATTTCTTTAGAAACAGTATAGTTTCATCCTTGAAATGGCATCATCATTTATAATTTCATATAAAATCCATCCATATAGATTATGTGATTGATTATGAATTTAGCCACTTGTTTTAATTTTAACTCACGTAGGATGCGTCTTCAACTCATTTAGTGAAGTAACCAGTGACTACCAAAAAGTAGTCATGCCCATTAGTGCCCTTAGGAGTGATTTTTCTTAAATCTACATTCTTCACATTGAGATAAGCCAAGGCACAACAAACATATATAACATGGAAAGTGGGACATGTTGGAGATGTGCATGTTTTTGACATTTTAAATATCTCTATATGAATTTAACGCAATCTTTGTCTATAGTTTTCTAATAATAACTTTGGTGTTGGAGTTTTCTAGATAGGATGTATCCATTCATATGAATATGAAAGCCTCCAGCGTGGATTTCTTACATAAGGGTTTTGTGCCTTTATTTCGTCTACATATCGAAGGTCAATGCCATAAGATTTCTTTTAGTGTAATACTCCACTATTTACCATAAATTGGAATGTAAGCTTCTTAGGGCTTATCAAGGCCTTTGGATGCAGCTCAAAAGGTATTCTCCCATTAGATGATATGTGAGGATACCTCTATACCAAGGTCCATCTTCGAGCTCGTAAACGTATATGCTCTAGCAATAGACAAGTTCGTTTCACTAAATATTTAGTTCAGCTACATTGTTTGGCATGGAGATCACATATGCAAAGCCATGTTAAGGCATCTACAAATTGGTTTTCTTATCTTAAAGATATGTGAATTGGAAATCATTGAAGTGCTCAGTTAGTTTCTCTAAATGTGCTTGGGAAAGTCCATTCTTTCATTTCTCACCTTCCACCAATAGATTATTTGGTTGATGAGTAGGGTTGAATCTACATAAAAACTTTTAAAGTGAAGTGCGCATGCAGTCTGGATTCTGATGATGCATGCTTCATAGTTAGTGACATTCTTTGTAACTCCAAAATCTTATTTTGTTAAAATTGGTATATGTTCCACTTTTGGCAACACCAGATGATGAATACCTCTCAATTTGGACGTGAAACCAAGAATTTGACGTCACCCTAAGTTGAATCGTAATCAAATAATCTAAATCATAATGGTGACTAGCAATAATGTGACTATTAAAGAGATGATGATGTTGGTGATAACAATAATAACATTAATAATCATCATAATCATCATCATCATCATCATCATCATCATCATAATAATAATAGTAGTAGTAGTAGTAGTAGTAGTAGTAGTAGTAGTAGTAGTAATAATAATAATAGTCACGATTAAAAAATAACCATAATGAAAATTATAATAATAACATTAATGCTAATAAACAACCCAAAGGTATTCGCAAGCTTCTAATAATGATGATAATAAAACTAATGATAATTTTAGTAAGGATAACAACCATAATCACAAAGTTTGCAATAATAATAACTTTTCGAATTAATAATAATGAGGTGAGTTATGTCATGATACCATTATAGCATAAACACCATGAGCATCAATAATATAAAAAGAAAGAATAGAAACAAATTGAAATAGACTTAGCTTACGTAAATAATGATAGATATGTTAATAATTAAAAGAGTAACCGAAGGGATTTTGAATTACTTAGCAAGCCAGAAAATTTAATAAACATTCCTAAACTTGCACTAATAGTAAAATTATACATTTGGACTAGAAGCAAGGCCATCTCTGTTGTTTCAAGCTGTAACGAACATTTTTCATTAAAAAGGAGAGAGATTTCAAAAATCAGGTACATATAATGCATGTGCTCTTTGAAAACTCACATGCTTTTCAAATTATACTAAATTCATATAATATTTATGTAATGAATAATTTGACACAATGTTTTTTCACTTAAGTAAGTGGCCCCTATCAGTTACCAATTATTAGGGCGTGCACCCTTCAATTAACCTACAGAATTGTAGCTCAGGCTTCCTAATCGGCCTAGGAGGTGTGCATCTATCTCAAAGATCGCTTCAGACATTAATAGGAGTCCATTTTCAGATAATAACTAGCAAAGAAATTTTACTTACACTTTCTCTCTCCCCGGTTTTTAAAGGAAATGCTTTGAAATGCCGGCACCTAACTTAATTAAACACAAAGTTTATTTTACAACATAGGGATATACGTATTAAGCTTAGGCTCATTATTCAAACATTTTTATGTTTTCTGTTTTAGGTAAGGGATTAGTGAAAAACCCTCCTCCTAGGAAACCAGAAGGTAGCAAGAAGTAGATGAGGTTTCTAGTATTTTGCTGAAGGGTAGCCCACGAAATGCTCACAATGATTTACATGCTAGAACTCCTAGAAACATGTCACTTGTATAAACTTTTGAATAATTTGTTTACTAAAGTGTTTAAGAATTCTTCAATAAGTTTGTAAGTTGTAGTACAAATTAGACAGAATGGCTAATGTACTTTCTTATTCTCAATCTTTGGTGGACTTGGTGAATGTGTGAATGATATAGCAAAACATGTAGTTCCAAGTTATCTTGTTCCATTATGGGATGGCGGCAATGCCTCCAGTCGAAAGACTTTCACTGCAATCATGGATAACAAGTTATTAGATTAATATAATTAGGTAATTAAGGATTGGGGACATTACAGTTGTGGTATCAGAGCCAGTTTAACAAATCACTGTGAGCAGTAGAGTGCTTAAGGATTAGGTTGCAAGGTTTAAGAGTATGTTATGAGTATATTGTGTCCTTTAAAGGAGAATATATGAATGTGGCTTACCTTTTTTCCCTTGTGCATTTTCATATTCTAGATGGATCACCCTAGAGTTCCCTTAGACTCATATGCTATCCACATGATATCGAGGGCCTCTGTTGTGGCTCACATCTCTTTACTATATGCAACCATGGTGGCCCATATGCAAGAGTCCTTCTCAGAGTTCCACAATATGTTTGCTCACACTCGTAAACTCTTGTGGTCCCTGCCTCTCACCACCCCATGAGGTGAATTCAGACTATGATATCATGATTTCAGGGTTATAAGAGATCTAGGGGTTGATGGAGTTTTATATTTTAGGGGTATGGACCATAGTTACCAGAGAGTTATTGCTGAGAGAGGAGCTACAGCTGAGGGTATTTCTGACGGGCCACTCCTGTACATATACCTTGCGTTGGGTATACCTCCTCCTATTGTTCAACCTCCACCTCCCCCTACCTAAGGACCACAACCCTCACCGCCACTAGCTATGGGCAGTCGCCTGCCACCCCATCGTAAGCCAGCCTAGAGGATGATTTTCATTCATCAAAGCATTCAGGTGCCTTTGGCGAGGTTCATGTGGCGGTAGATGTACCAGATTCTCTGAAATTGATTTGAGTTGAGTTCAGAGGAGGAGTTCGAGCTTAAGGAGGAGGAGGTTGAGACTGATGAGGGGGGTGATCGGGCCTAAGCAGAAGGACGAGGAGGAGCATGAGCCTCTGGAGCGGCTTGGGGAGGTCCGAAGGAGCAGGAAGGAGACTTAGATGATGAGGGTTCTAATATAGACATGTCTGATAGTAGCTTCAACTCC
The DNA here is from genome assembly GCA_029747015.1 of Carnegiea gigantea. Classification (NCBI taxonomy): domain Eukaryota; kingdom Viridiplantae; phylum Streptophyta; class Magnoliopsida; order Caryophyllales; family Cactaceae; genus Carnegiea; species Carnegiea gigantea. The sequence goes on from JAKOGI010002506.1 coordinate 40,055, forward strand.
GGCATAGAGGGTGATGAGTCATCTGACCTAGATTACGATCCGTCCCAGGATCATTAGAGTTTGATTTGTTTTACTCTATGTTCTTGATTTTAATTTTGCTTGTACAGGAAGTATAGCTAGTGTAGGGGTGATATTCTTTGGCACATTGCGTGTATATATGATGTATATAGGTAGGCTAACTTAACGAGCTATGATGATGTAACCCGCTTTTTCTTTTTGGGGTTTAGGGTGGATGTGATTAGGTAGTTAACTCAAATTTATAGGTGTAGAAAGGAGCTAGGGTGGATACCCCGACTAAAATGTAGGGGGCACTGGCACGACATATTATGACATTCTTTTGGTGATCATTATATATCAACATACAATGAAAGTAGTGTTGAGTTAAGATTGTGTTTTGATTGAGTGGTTATTGCCTTATCATAATACCATGTGAATTTAGATAACAATCTTTGTTTATGTGATTTAGTATGTCGGGGTCTATAAGCAATGATTTAAACAATAATGAAGGTGAAACTCAAGGTTTAGACGACCAAGTGCTTGAGAACCCCCAACAAAACTTGGGTGGAGGTCCAACAGTAGCCCTTGAAGCATCTCATAGTGTAGAAGGTCAGAATTATTGGAAGAATTTGGTAACTAACTTAATGAAAAGGATTCCACTTGTACCTCCTAAAACACCCCCTAAACCTGATACGTTGGCTGATAGGGCAGCTCGATGCAACCCTAAAGTCTATGATGGGAAGCTTGACCTTGTAGAACTTCAAGAATGGGTTAGGGGAATGGAGAAAATATTCATAGTGGTTGAGGTACTTAAGGAGAAAAAAGGTGAACATAAGGACTTTTTACGTAGCTGGTGAAGCAGATATCTGGTGGAGTATAAGTTACAAGGACCTGAGTTTACTTGAGCTATATTTCTCTAGGAGCACAGGGTTAAGTTCTATCTAATTATGGTTCAATAATAGAAGGAGAAAGAATTCATGGAGTTTAAGATGAGCGGTAATATAACAATGATGCAAATATGCCAGCAAGTTTATTGAGTTGTCAAGATTTGTTCCAGATTTCATGGCTTCCGAGAGCATGAAAATGAGAGTATTTGAGGAAGGTTTAACTTTTTATATTCAAAATTAATTGGTTGGTCAACCAATTCAAACCTATCAAGAGTTGTATGAACAAGCTGCTTAGGTAGAGCTAGTAAAGAGTGAACTAAGGGCCTTAAACTCGAGGAATCAAAAGATGAAGTGGAATAATTGAGGGACATCAAGGGAGATCATAGCTTAGAAGAAACCTATAGTTGGCCCTGCCAAGAGTTGTCTAACAGCTTCAACAAAACTTTGCGGGAACTGCGGCCGAACGAACCATACTACAGCACAGCGTCATATGGGTACTAATAAATGCATGTGGTATGGAAGCCCTAATCACTGAATTACTGCTTGCCCAAGAAGACATAAGGCCATAGAAAGAGGAGTTGCAAGGTCGCTTGCACCTTCCCATTAGGGAACTCTAGGCCCTAAACCAGCAATAACAGGATGAGCCTACATGATAAGCAAGAGGCTACAGTTTCTGGTACGATTGTCACTTAAACTCTCTGTTTAAATTCAAAGCCATTTTGTGTTTTGTTTCATTTGAGTGCTACCCATTCGTTTATATCCACCCGAACTTGGAAAAAGATAAGTTGTGGACCAAATATAGATATAGTTTGCGAAGTGGGCAAGTGATAAAGCATTCCATTCTTTATAAGCACGTTCCGATCATGGTTGATGAGCATGAGTTTCCTAGAAATTTGATCTAATTCCGCATGTCGAAATTCGATATAATCTTGGGGATGCATTAGTGGACTAATCATTGGGCAAGCTGAGACTGGGTTGGACTCTATAAGGAACGGTTATGGAGAGAAGTCTGTTTGCGCTATCCTGCCTCCAAGATTGGTGCATCTTGCTTTCCTAAGCGTTATAGAACTCTAAAAAAGGAAAAGAGTGGGGTAAGAATGAAGATTTAGAACAAAGATGAAGTAGCCAATTTTGAAAAAGACTCTTAACAAGGAAAGACTTGAAGATATGAAAATCCTATATTCTGCCTCCCTTAAAAATAGGAAAAGAATAAAACAAAAAAAAGGAAGGAGAATTAAAAAAGGGTTAATGGCCCTCTCTATGCGAGATTGTATGTCCAGACTAACGAGGAGTATGCCAGGGCAATGGACATGGGCCTCGTTAGGAAAATCGAGGTCGTTCAAAGAAAAGGGATCATAACTCGCTTAACCATATACATAGATTGAGCTCCTAATGGGCCTGCCCAATACCCTGACTTCACAAGTCAAGACCGAGCCACTTAACTAGGCCTTATTAATGAGCCTCAATAATGCATATGTAAGAAGCAAGTTGATTTCACCACCTATGTGCTCTAATTGATAATCTTACTTCACGATGCGAGCTCAAGCCTTAGGACATTGACCACAATACCCTTTTTGATCCTCATCTATATTGCCCCTACACACACACACTCTCTCTCTCTCCCCCCCCCATCATTTCTGATGTAGTTTTACATAGGATCTACTTATTCTTTTCTTTTTTTCCACCTTGGCATTATATCTTAAATTTTATATATTTTCTTTTCTTTTTTGTTAGTATATTTTATGTAGTTTCAGCGTGGAGTTTTTTCTGATCTGAATTTCAAGGGGGATATTAGGCCTTTAGGTCGTGATGTGTTCTCCATTTTATTCTTTTTTTTAGTTCATTAGTCTATATTTTTCCACTTATTTTCTTTTCTTTTATTTATAAAGAGATCTAGTTACTGAGATTTTTTGTAATTCAACTTTTTCTTAATTGGTCATCTGAAGTTAACATTTAAATCTTGGGAAGACGAAACTTAAAGCAACCTCTTAAATGCTCTCAAAGGCTGTGGGAGGGTCAAGGTCACCCAGCCTATGACCCAACCCGATCCTTTTATTTACAGGTTGGCCCTGACACGACCTGACCCAGCTTGTTTCCCAGTGCTAGCAGAGAGGGACCTAGGTCACTAGACATGAACACAAACATAAAGATAAGATTGATAAGTAAAATATAATGCAACAAATATGCACCTAGTTTCCTAATAGTATGTCCTAGATTTGACAAAGTTTGAGCTAGGTTTAGGGTTTCAGCCAAAAGGGGCTTGTGATTCAAGGTGTGGTCTTCCTTCTCAGTGTAAGGCAGGTTTAGACGATGCGCATTTCTTCCAAAGATCACTAAAGTATAGTATCACAAATGGGATGATCCATGAAGGCAATGTCTAACTGAATAGGACAAACAATGTGTTTAAGGGATCTCGATGTTAAAGGAGAAATGGAAATCCTGTGCAAACTATAGGAAGGGCTAAGCCTTTTATGACATTGATCAAATCTCAAGTATAATGCAAGATGCCTAACAAGATAATGTTTGATCTTTTAAAAATCACTATCTATTTTAAACGCTTTCAAGTCGCCTTAATGGAGTTGCCACTGAAAGCGTTGTGGCTCGAGGGTTGTAGTCCCGGTCTTGAGTGCAGGCAATAGTTTGTCTTTAAAAATTTTAAGCTTTGTAATGTTAAGTAAAGTTGTCACCTTATTTTAAGAAAAATATAGAAAGTTTTTAGAAAACAATATCCACCATCCCAAAAATCAATTAACTTAACTCCAAGACAACTAGTCAAGAGTTGGGTGGGATGGCAGTAAATCGATGTGAGGATGCCAATCTACCTACTTAAATTACCCATTCAACAATGGCGTCTAGTAGGGTTATAAAACACAATAGTGAATTCTAAATAATTTCATCGAATTGTTAAATTTATGCCAATTTGTCTTGTTTAATAACTAAGCATAAAAGACATGAACGTTATGATGATCTCTTAACTTAGGTCAATTAACATGCTAATTACAAAAAGAAAAAGGAAAAAAGAACTCCATGACGACTCTAACTATTATACATAGTTTTTATAATTGATACAAAACTAAATCAAGCAAGGATGACATCATGAGAAAAAATCAAGTCAATTAAGATAAACCAATTGTTATCTTGTTTATAAAGCCTCCAGACATAGCTAAACTCAGGTTGAACAAGAACAAATCCAAAAGATCCAACCTTTGTTTAGTGCGTTGAAGGCTAGCCCAAAATAATTTCAAAGAGATGGAGATTATAGTGTTTGGAAAGAGGAATTAGAGGGAAGAATGTTCAAAGAGAGATCTTCACTCCTGGTAGAGGAAATTGCCTAAAGGAAGAGAAACCTCTCTAACAAGAGGGAGAAAAGAGACGAAAGCAAGAGGTCGAGAGGTCTTGTAGCAAGACGAGAAAAGAATTATTTTATGTGTGTGTTGAGGGAGGAGAAGAGGCTTCTTTTATAATAGAGAGGATTGAATGAAACCCTCAAGGGTTTGTAGATTCAATAAAAATATTATTCCATGAAACAGACCAGGGAAAGATCTCAAACATCTTCCTCACTGTCTCAAATTACTCACGAAAAAACAGGGTTAACATCCTACCATTGGGCTGGCTTTATGTGTAATTTCCTTTCCACTAATACAGTCTATGCAATGTTGCACAACAATGCATGTGTTAAGTATCCTGTTGCCTCACTTGACCTAGAGGAGACTTGTAAAGTTAGGGTGCAAACCATTCCCCTCTTAAATAGAGAATTTTTCTTTTGACCATTGCCGCTGAGTCTAGGTGGAAGGTAAAATTTTGCCTCCTGGATCGCTTGCTGCAGTGATCTAAGCCCACTAGACTTAGGCCTGCTCCAAGTTAAATGTTCTCACTTCGGCCTACCTTGTTAAAAAGATGTTTTTTCCTTCGTTTTGTCAGTTCAATTTTTTGCATTTCGTAACTTTGAAATAGAAATAGAGTGAGTGAAATAGTTTTTTATAATCATTGTATTATGAGAACTAGTCTTTCAAGACCTTCATAGTGTGTCGTTCTGCTATCAGTGAGGAAATTACATATTGTCATTGGGTTACTATGCACATAACATGCGATATGCAGTTAGTATGAGCCTGAGGACACTTTAACGTTTCCACAGTCATAAAGCATGTCCTTTTTCTCTACCTTTTTGGTCATTTTTTTCTTTATTTTTTGTTCTTTTTCATTTTTAGCCTTTCATTTTCCCCTTTTCTGTAAAGGGAAAATGACAATGGTGTCCTGTCCATACGAAAGTAACCCATGTAGCGAGCATCCAATCAATGGCTACTGACCTCATTTGTCAAGCCATCAAGTAATAAAGTACCCCTCACTCCATGTCTCAAGCCCTAGATAGGATGTGGTACCACTAGCAGCTTTTTGAATTTAACATCGACACAGAAAAAGCTTTTCTCGGCTATTTATTTGTCATTTGGACATCATGTGCTATATGCTTTAATTTTCTACCCTAGTTAAGCTTATTTGATCTTATATGAATACGGGCTTAAAGGTCCAAGTAGGTTTTTTATGGTTCAAGGTGAAGATATGAGGTTGCCATAATACGCTGTCAATCCTAGACAAGTCTTTGTAGCCATATGCTTTTCCCCTTGTTTTGAAAGATTACTAAACTTTTTTTGCCTTACATGGGTCCTTTTTTAATTTGTTTAAACTTTTTTGTTTTTACAACTTGAGGTCATCAAACAATAGAAGCACACAGAAGGCAGAGCTGGGTGAAGCAAGTCTACAAATGTATATAATGAAAAAATGGATTTTTTATTGACACAGAAATGAAATACAAGACTTGGACTCCAAGGACGGACTAAGGTAGGGGAACTTCTCGACTCAATCATGAAAGAGAACTAAGGAACCGATGCTACTGCTAATGTTGCTTCTATCTTCATTTATATGTAGTTGAGATAGGATGAGGCTAGTGCAGTCTAATTTGAATTCTCCTATGTGGAGGGAAACCTTTTTTGTAATGAGCTCTAATTCCCTTTTTTAAAGCTTTCAAGCTTGTTTCTTTCAAGGTTATCCTAGTGTGGGCTCCAACATTTCCGAGAAGTGTTGGCACATTTTTCTATTATTTGGCCTTGAGTAGTCCTAGTGTAAGACATAACAGCTTGTGAATATTTTAGCATATTTTTAAGAAAGGTAATGAGTTACATCTCTCCTCCACTAGCGGCATGTTACATTGCCAGGACTCCTTAGGGGAGCCCTAAGGCTAGTTGATGTTTATGTGTGTAACTCGTTAGCTGTGTTCTAAAAAATGGTGTAATATTTTTGTCAAATTGGGTCTACTCAACACCAAGTGAACTTGTTTGTAACACTTACGAGAGAACTAATGGGCCACTCACTCGACACACCATAAACTGTCACAACCAACTAAATAGTAACCCAAAACTAACGTAGCACTTTTGCCAATTATGGGTCACACACCGATAAGGTTATCCATGGGCTTCTGACTTTAACATGTAACATCCTTTAAATATTAATGGGAAGGGAAGTGGGGCTTGGTTAAATAGAGCCCAATTAACTATAGAAATCAAAGTCTATTATATACATATAATTCTAATCACACCTTTTTATTTATTTACACAAGTCACTTCCCAAACATCCATCAGAAAATCTTAGCAAAAATTAGAAGCCATGAACAAAAAACAACAAAAGCCATAAACCCAAAATAGTAAACAGACACTTTACAATTGTTCTTCACGTAATCTGAACTTAGAAAAAGGAAAGAGAGGGAATGGGAATACACAAGCTCAGTGAATAATTTCTAACTCTTAAAACTAAAACATTTTCTGTATTCTTAAAGATAAGACATATCAGACATCAAAATACATAAGTAATGGCATAAGGAGTCAAGAATGCAAACTTTTTAAAGAATCCACCAAAGTTAAAAAAGGCTGTTTAGATTCCTATCATTTAAATAGAAATATAGTTCACTTTAAATCAAAATCCATTTGGATAAATGATCAAATAGTTTTCTTTAAAGTGGACCATTTTATAGACTTAACATTCATGCTAGTGCTTACCGTCTCTGGATTTGGGCGAATTGCTTACTCAAACTATCTTTAGGTTCCTCGAATACTAACGTGAACAGGGAGACTCAGGTTACCTACATAAAGGTCACATTAACCTGACTAACATAGGTTAATAGGTCTCGACGCACTTATAACCTAGTTTGACTCACCTAAATTGAGCCCTCCCTACTTGTACTAGACTACCATTTAAAATACTGTAAACCATTGATGAACTAATTTAATAATCGTTGAAAGTTCCACTTTTTCAAGATCTAAGTATCTCTTATGAGTTCAAATGATCTCGAAAGAGTTCCAACTTATAAGCAGTTCAAATAGGTTTAACACATTAGCCCTAGTTTTAAAACTATTTCCAAACTGTTTTTAAACCAACATATCATAAAATTAATTTATAGTTTCAAAAGGAATAGTCATTCTTATAAATGCCACATATAAATGCCAACAACTTAGACATTCACTTCATAGAGTTATCCAATTAATGTATTACCTATAAATAGTCCATTTTAATATGAGTATTCACACAATATTAAAACCACTGACAGTTAACCTATCCTCTGCTCCTACAAGGCACACTTGTTAACTTATCATGCTAAGTTATCCCCTGTAATGATAACAACAAACACCTACTTTTCACAACCTTTCTTTCATGGTTTAACAACCTTGGTGCACCCCTTCATTTACAGTCAGAAGACAATCCAACATCCCAAACATTTTTTCCGCCCACACAACAGTGTATCACAAAAAAGTATGCACTCTCAGCACCCTGACTCTATCGCCACTTTTTAGCTTCTTTTTTTAGGAATATCACACCATTAATTCAAAGTAGCCAGGACCTACTACTGTCTAGTTTAGCTAGACTAGTTCATTGCTATACCTACCTGCCAGATAGTGGCCAGTTTCACAGTTGTTGTTACTGCACCAAGGGGCTGTTGAGTTATCGCAATAACAGTAGACTACTTAGCCTCCTTTCCCCTGTGTTATGAGTTCTTTTATTTTCACTCTTAATATTCCCAAAACAAGCAACAATATTATGCTATCCTATCATATGAATCATACAATGTGGGTATTTTAAATTAAGGAAACAAGTTCACATATATACACATATTTAGTAACTTGAACGATGAAATTGAGTATATAGCAATAAGCTACTCTAACTATCCTTTCGAAGCACATGACATAAGTCTGATCAAATACTTATACACTAAAGCATGTAATCATCAACACGCGTACTTTCACAGACTTATTCATTACACCCATTCAGACATATGCATATATACATGCAATCACGTAGTTATTTATATGAAAACTTTATATACATGGTTGTACTCGACCTACACATCAGCATAAATCTAAGCACTCTTAGCAAGAGATAGATGGCATTCCCTGTTCCCTTCTTACTCTATTTCAACCAAATTATTTAAGGAGAAAACAAACATTGAATCACAAAATTAAAGGATGGACAACCTATAGAAAGACTGACCTCCTAAATCACTTCATATAATTTAGCTCAAAGCGAAAAACAAAAATAAGAGCTTCAACACCTTACCCCGCATTATTGTCTAACTTGTTAATTAAAGCAACCCACCTTACATGCCTCATTATAGCAATAGAGGACACCCCCATAAGTGTCTCAGGAACATTCTTGATAAGGTTCATATAAGATCTCCTATGTTGACATTTATCTAAGTATTTCCCCTTAATATAACTCAATGCTTTTGGTGGAAAAACATACTTACATTATGTGCTTTTAGTCTAGCCCCCTTGGTTATGACTAAAATGAGGGCTTTTTGACATCACTTGTGTGCCCTAATAGGCTAACTAGGAATGGGAGAATTACCCAAATCTAAAACATCCGATTAGAACTCATTCCATTTAGCACACAAATGGTGGTGCAAATAGGATCTAGTGGGCATGAGAATGGGTATGGATATTATGTTTGTGAACAGGCATGAGCATAGGTGTAGATTTTCAAAACCCATACTCGATCGTATACCCAATTTTCCAGTAAAGCATGACAAAAATATGTTAAAACTGAATTCAAATAGTAGACATGAAATTCTAATTTTCTAATCCTTATAACCTCTCCTCTATATCTTAGATTTTATCCACAAGTTTTCTATTTGTTCATTTTATGTGGTATAAAACTATTCTATTTATGATGAAATTGACCTTGAATATCAATCTTCATTTATGTAGAGATGAGAAATTAATTTTTTCCCTATACTTTTTTAATTTTGTGAGCCTAGTTAGGAAGTTTTTATTACATTGCTTACAATTGCTAATTAAATATAGAGTGTACCCGAATATGGGTTTAATATGGGGAATGCGTTACATCCTCTATATGTACCTAAATAAAACTCATAGGGTTAAAAAACCTGATGGGGGTGGGTATGGGTATGGGTATGGCTAAATTTTTAAAAACACACTGGATATGGGTATAGGCATGGGGATGGGTATGATTTTCGAAAATAAGTATGAATGAGGGCATGATTCAACCTTCCTGACAACCATTAATAGGACTAACTTTGCTTCCGGTAACATACATACACTTTTCTTTCTACCTAAATAAGACCATAAGTCCTACGCTGGGTCATAAAGCCTTAACTAAACACACACCTTTCTTTCTTTCTTTCAAGCCAAATGGGCGTATAACTCTTAGGGCATGTCACAAAACCTCAAACAAAGGGACGCTTTTTTTTTTGCAAATGGGGCACAGGTCCGAGGGTAGGTCACAAAACTTCAAATAAACACACACGTTTCTTTCTACCCAAGGAAGACCACAGGTTCTGATGCAGGTCACAAAGCCTTAAATAAACAAACACTTTTTGTTTAGGGCTTGGCATGCCTAGGGCACATCCATGAAGATACCAACACCCACATCTTCACCTTTTCTTTTGGGTTTGGCAGCTTTAGCCCTAGTACAAAAGATACAAAATTGTTTCCTTAGTGTTTGGCAACCCTAGGGCATAGCCCCAATGGCACTAAAATTTTCCTTAGGGTTTGGCTACCCAAAGGCCTGCGAAACCCTAATGAACCTGAAATTTTCCTTTAGGGTCTAGTCTCAAAGACACCAACTTTCCTCAAGGTTCCTATAACCCGAGGCATACGCCCAAAGCGCACACATATAGTTACAGACATGCACATGCTCACATACAAGCATCACATTATATATGTCACGCAATGTACATGTCCACTTGTATGCCTATCTTCCCTATGGGGGCTACATGAACACTTATCTACATCTTTGTTTGTAATATAGACTTTTTCCTTCACCCTACCCAACCTTGGCCATAGTAGGGGCTTTACCCTTTCCCTCTAGCCTTAACAAGGTCTTAAATCTCATACAGGACCTTTCCACTACTCATGTGTACATTCTCATCTATGCTCAACACTTTTCATGTGTTGCATATCTTACGTGCTCATCTACATCAATACCACTCTAGCACACCAGGGCCAACCTACACACATACTCTTGTATGACACACCATACTATGCCCTTCACTTTGCTCAACTTGGCAAAAGATAGTTAATTTTCAATTTTGAAAGGATCTAAACTTTAACATTGCTTTTAAAATTAAATATTTAGAGTAACTGTCCAGTTCCTAACCGAACAGTTTTGATATCCCTCATGCTTGATTTTTAGACTATAAATAACTCTTAATATGGCGATTTATTAATGTTTTGTGTTTGGTAGGTTTAGAAATAAAGAAGTCCAAAGTTGGAGTAATATGCACCCCATTAGAAGCCTACAACTGTGAACGCGCTACAAATGGAGCAGCAGGCATGCCAGCCCTTGTCTAGTCATGCCAAACCAGAAAACAGCATAGAACATAGAGGCACTCAAGTGGCACAATAACCCATGCCACCCACTCTTTTTAGGAAACTTAAAGAAATACTGAAGGAACTAAAGCAAAAGAATGGCACGGCCTACATGTGTCACTTTGCCGGGTCGTGATTACCTAAATAGCATTTAGCTAATGAAAAGGAGGAGAAGATATTTTTCTAGGGTGTTATCTTGCTTTTAACAGTTTTTCTCTCCAGTAGTTCATTGTAGACTCAAAAACCTCCATTAATAAAATTGAATCATTTTGACTTTATCTACACAATTGTTTATTAGGTTTCACTCATGTAAGTTAGTGATCTTGGCTGCTTAGGGTCCATTCCTTGGGTTTTGTTAATTGTTATTAATTTTAAGTGGCAATTTTAGGTTTTTTATTTCACTATTTCATATTCGTAATGAAAGCTTCCATAATAAATGTAATCTAATTTCATAACCCATCCCTGCGGATCGACACCCATACGTGCTACAATGATAAACCGTATGCTTGCAAAAAATCATAACAAGTTTTTTGGCAATGGTGCCGGTGATGAATTTGTGAAATTAGGTTGTGTTGAATCGTAGTTTAGTCGTTTGAGTCATTTTCATTTTCGTTTCGTACTTCTGATTTTCTATTTTGTCTGAGTCGTTTATTTAGTTTTAATTGTTTTAGTTTAGTTTAGATTTCTTTTGGTTTTGACTTTCGAATAGAGTTTGTATTTTGATTTAAATTTTGTTCCACTTTTGATTTTTAGTGACTAGTTTTTATGCTAAAAAAACGAAATAGAACTAATAGTTTAGCATTGAAGTGTGGGGCAGAATAGCAGAATAGAAAATATACAGTTCAGGTTTTTTTGTATTTTTACTTTCCATTTCAATTTTTCTGGATAGTGCTTATTTTGCTATTCTAATATTTTTAGTGGATTCTTAGGGATTTTTAGAGTCTAGGTGAATTCTTGCGGCCTTTTTTGACATTTTTGGAATTTTTATCAATTTTTGACAATAATTTTTTGTTTGAATTTTTTGCACTGTTATGGGACGGGAAAAAATTGGAAAAAAAAAATATTCATGTTCTTTTTGATTGTGCTGAATATTCTATATATAGTGTTCTGATTTTGGAGTTTGATTTTCTGTTTAAATTTTTTTTTTTAACTTTTGCTTGTTTAGGTTTTAGTTTATTTTATGTTTTCTTTCAGTTTATTTAGTGTTTTGCATTTTTCGTTTTATTTTAGGATCTGTTTACTTCTTGTTTTTGTTTTTTCTGTGAAAAATAAAGAAAGAGAAAAAATCAAAATACCAAAAAAAAAAATTCCAAAGGGAAAAAGGAAAAAAAAATTAGAAAAAAAAACCAAATATACTTTTGTGAGCATGGGATTTGCATGACTTGTTGGGTTAAAGACCCTAAAAGTAAAAGACTTATTACGAGTGAAACCCACCCTGACCTGGAATCCAAACCTGCACCCAAGCCGAACTTGAATTGCAAGAAATAGCACAAGAGAGATAATTGAGTGATTATTTTCTATCCTCCTAAGATCACTTTACCATTATGTTTTCATCTACTTGACCTAGGACCTAATGTGACCTTCGAGTTCAGACCTCGTTACACTCAAATGCTTGCTAAATTTACGGGTTTAGAGGATACATATTTATTTTTGAGGGAATTTGAAGAAGTATGTTCCATGATGCATTTTCCTAATATTTCTTTTGATGTTGTGTGCATGAAATTAATTTCTTTTGCTTTGAAAGATTCTGCTAAATGGTAGATGTATGTCTTGGTTGCTAATTCTGTTACTTCTTGGAATGACTTTGTTAAGTTGTTCTTAAGAAAATATTTTCCTAATGCTAAGATTGTTAAGCTAATGAATTAAATTAATCAATTTGTACAATTAGAAAGGAAATCATTTTGGAAATACTTGTATAGGTTTAAGAATTTCTTGACCTAATGTTCCCATCATGGTTTAGACTAAGCACATTTGTGCCAAATTATTTATGAAGGACTAGCAAACCCAAACCATGTTAGAGTCCATGTGTCAGGATGACTTTCTTTCTAAGAGCACCACTACTGTTTGCGAATTTCTAAAGAACTTAACTGAAAAGACCATGCAATGAAAAACCGCTATGGATGACAGTGTAAGTGCTAAGTTTGCTAGGGGTAGGATGCATTTTGTTTCTACTGTGAGTCACCTTGAGCCTAAGATTGTGGTTTTAGAGAATGCTAGTCTGACCATACCCATGCGAATGCATGGGGAATCTCATGATTTTTTACTTGTAGTAATCATTCTGACTCTTTATTTCATAAAAAAGGTTTTTACTTTTTACTCTTATAAAAACCATATATATGAATTACATATCAATAATCTAATAACTTTATATAAAATTTTGGAGGTTTCTTGGACTAAAAAACTAAATGACCTTTTGAGTATAATAATTCAATGATGTTTTAAATTAACTATAACATACAAAACTATTATGTATTTATTTTTGAAAATAAATATTATACATGCATGTATCTATAGAAAATAATCTTACCTACAGAATATGAATGATTGAATGTTGACAAAATCTACTAAAAGAATAAGATGACAACCTCTTGGACTCTTCTTTCTCTTCAAATCAAAAGAAAATTTGCCAAATTTGGTGGTAATTTGCACCGATAGTATTATCATGTATATATAGGGTTCATAATTGTCATCATATCATATCTAACACTTAATATTTCATATTTATATTTATGCACATAAAAAGATAATAAATCAAATACTTAATCTCTATTTACTATTATTTGGTATTATTACTATATCAATGTAATGTTGGTATCAAATAGATAGGTAAATATTTTTTCACAATCTTATATTATGTGTGTTTTTTTTTTAAATGACAACAATAACAATATTAGTGGTAAAAATATTTTAATATGTATATTTTTTAAAAAACAATTAGAAAGGTAAAAATAATAATAATAATGGAAAGAAATCTATTATCATTTTATAATAGGCTTGGATTCAAGTTAAGAATTAACGTCGAAACTATGAGACTTGCCATGTGTCAAATACTAGGTTTGGAATGTTTTATTTTAATATAGATATATAGATGTTAAAGGTGTTGTCTGTTCAGACTCTCTAGATTTCTCAATCTTCTATGGTTTCCTCTTCTCCCTATCAGGTCTTAGATCATTCATTGAGTACATGTCCTTATTTTGCTCACCAGTTATCAACTGGATAGGAACAAGTATGGCCTACCAAAGGCCTAAGAATGACCCATTTTCCCTTTACTACAACCGATGGTGGAGAAATCACTCCAACTTTTCTTGGAGTAGTAAACCAAATGCTGTGGTCCCTAACTCCCATCCTAGAGTGTTTCTTGGAAACAACTCCTAGCCCATCGCCCATCCCTCCAACACTTTTTAGAGACTAGCTTTTCAAGGTGTGCCTAATCCACCTAGATCTCTACCTCCTCCAGCTTAAGTTTGCCCTCCTCCTAGTTACACTAATATTGATAAGATTGAGAGCATAATTGGTAATGATGTGGAGAGGATGATAAATGCTAATATGGAAAAAAATGATGAGAATGATGATTGAATAGTTTTCCTAATTAGCATCGTCTTCTGGGAGCCAGGTGCTTTACCTAGTCAACCTAAGGTGAACCCTAAGGGCCATACTTCATCTTCTTCTAAGTTAACCCTAGTGAGTCTGTGAGAAAAGTAAATATAGTCATATCTCTTAGATCAGATCGAGAGATTGATAATCAAGTAGGAAATTCTAATGAATCCTGCAAGTATCCTCATAGTTTCTTCCAAAAATTTTCTTCCTCTTCCTCTTCTCCAAAAACTTGTTTATCCAGTAATTCAAGGGATGTTACTGATAGTATTCCCAGTGATTCTGCTTATCTTCTGTGATGTATATAGGAGCACCTAAATGACCAAGCAAGGCTAGGTTTTTGTTTTTCTATTTCCGAAAACAAGGAAACGACAGGATAGTTCAAGAACTCGACAAGAGATAATTCAAATAGAGCCACTCAAGCCAAGGACTTGGACAATCCCTTAACTCAACTAGGATACAGAAGTTAATCACCACCTAATTGAAGAAGAGGGACCTAGAACACCACTTGAGAGAGCCACTTCTTAAGATATAGAACTAGGGGTTTAAGGGAAGTGAGTGAACAACTCAATTCTGAAACTTGCTTTGTATTTGCTGAATGATCTGATGCCAAACAACTCGACAATATAGCCTTATATAGAGCTGGCCTTACACTTGAAAAAACTATAAGCTCACTTATGAAAGACACAAATGAAAATACAAGTAAAGGGGAATAACTAGGGAAGAAACATTGCACTCGGTTAAGAACCATGAACCCGGCTTGTGTCTCTTGAACGAAATGAACCTAGCAGCCTTGGAGATACATGCTCCCACTTGAAAAGACACATCCCAACCAAGATAGAAATGGGGAATGTAGCTCAAAGGAAGGTGCATGCAGCAAAGGCCGTGAAGATGCATGGTTCACGCGTTTTGCATTGAATGCGTTCGCACCTGCAGCAAGGCCAGATTTATTTGGGCATAACTTTCTGGTTTGTGATCCAAATTCGATGATTCTTAATTCCTTGGAAAGATTGAAGAGTGTAGTTTCTAAGGGAAGGAGTTTCACTGGATTTGGATTAGCCGTTTGAAAGATATAGGCCAGAAAGTGCAGACTGCCCAAACTAGACTGGATTTCGGCACTTTATTTTGTGGGCTAAAGATGACCAACCAAATGGACTCCAAATAATGCGTGGTTGGTCTTGTTCGAAAGATTATTCTTTAAGATTGAGGAAAGTAAAGGTCCACATGAAAATTACCCATCTCTTCTTGCTACAACAAATGCACAGAACTGGATATGCATTCGGTCGAACTGGGTATGAAAAGGGGGCTGTGATTTAAGGCATTTCGGACCATGGTTGCAATCTCCTTGGCCTCCTTGGCCTTCTTCTGACCTTCCTTGACTTCTTCAGAGGCATTAGGGTTTTGGGCATGATGGTCTCCATTATTGAAATGCAAGGTACTCTTGATCCCCATTTGGAAAACCCGTTTGGAAAAGGCACTTTGAAGTTCAAATAAAACTTCATAAAGTGTCTTTTGTCATGAAATTCAAATATTGGAACCAAAGAGGAGCCTTGCCATGCATGAACTTGTTTGAAACTTACCTCCCTTGAAGTTGAGTTTAGAGAACGAAAATGATCCCCTTGAAAATATGCATCATTCTGCCTTTTGACTCACCTTCCAATAAAGAAGAGCCCAAGGAGAAAGATGCTACTGATTTAGTGGATCTCTTATCTCCTAAGGATTCTTCTTCACTTCCTTTTGTTGAGAAAATTCATAATTCTTTGCCTTCTTTGCCCCATAAACTGAAAAGAAAGATCAAGCTCATGTTGATAAGATGCGAGAGACCTTCTCTCAAGTAAAAATCAACATTCCATTACTCGGTGCTATTCAGTAAATACCTCCATATGTTAGGTTTTTAAAGTATATGTGTACCACCAAGATAGCCACTAGTGTCCCTAAGAAGGCTTGACTTAGGGGCTAGTGTCAATTTGATACCCTTTACTAAGTATGAAAGGTTAGGGTTAGATGAGCTAAAACCTATCAATATGGTCATTTAGTTAGCTGATAGATCGACTAAGTTGCCTAGGGGGTAGTTGAGGATGTGTTCATAAGAGTTGGTGAATTTATTTACCCTATGGACTTTGTTGTGATTAAAACTGAGAAGGTAGCTAACACCGCTAGTTAAGTCCTTGTCATTCTATGATGTCCTTTCTTGGCCACTGCTAATGCCTTGATTAATTACAGAAATGGCATGATGAGACTGTCTTTTGGTAACATGACCTTGGCATTGAATATATTTAATCTGCAAAGACAACCTTCTAGTTTTGATAATATGGAGTTTTCTACTCCTAACTGGTAGAAGATTCTATATTTAATGATGATTTTAATGACATGTTTGTTGCTGAGTATGAGTCATTCCTTATTAATGATGAGTCTGAATATGATGTGTCTGAATTTGATGGCATGTGCTCTCTGCTAATTGTATGCCTGCTTCTGCTTCAAGTTATGAGTCTGCTTCTGAGTCTGTTTCCCCTCCTACTTCTCTTAAATTGAAACCTCTTTCTGACCCTCTTCAGTACTTACTTTTAGGATTCGATGAATCCTTATATGTGATTATTGCTACTGACTTAGACCCGGACCAGTAGGATAAACTGATTGCCTTATTTAGAGAGAACAAGGAAGCTATAGGTTAGAGTTTAGAGGATGTCAAGGGTACTAGTCCCTCATTGTACAGCATAGAATGCATTCAGAGGGCAATGTTAAGCCCTGCCAAGACCATCAAAGGCATTTAAGCCCGAGCTTATAGGAAGTAGTTAAGAAGGAGGTGCTTTAGTGGTTAGACCATGGGATTATCTATCCCATTTCTGATAGTGAGTGGGTTAGCCCTATTCAAGTTGTTCTTAAGAAGAACAATGTTACCATGATTAAGAACAACATGAACGAGTTAGTTTCCACTCGAGTCTAATTTGGGAGGCATGTTTGTATTGACTATAGGAAATTAAATGCTACCATTAGAAAAGATAATTTACTCCTTACCTTCCTTAATCAAATGTTAGAAAAGTTGGTTGGACATCCTTTCTATTATTTTTTAGATGGATATTCTGGCTATACTCAGATCTCTATTGCTTTTGAGGATTATGAGATGACTACTTTCACTTGTCTGTTTGGGAAGTATACCTTTATGAGAATGCCATTTGGACTATGTAATGCCCCTGCTACCTTTCAGAGGTGCATGATTTCTATTTTCTCATATTTAGTTTAGCAGTACATGGAAATTTTCATGGATGACTTTTCTGCATTTGGGTCTTCCTTTTATAATTGTTTGTCTAATCTGAGAAAAGTTTAGCAGAGGTGCAAGGAGAAAAATCTGACTTTGAACGGGGAGAAATGTCACTTTATGGTGAGAAAGGGGATAGTCTTAAGCCACATTATTTCTAGAGATGGAATTGAATAGATAAGGATAAGACTGATTTGATTGTCAATCTTCCCCCTCCCACTTGTGTGAAATGGGTGAGGTGTTTTCTTGGACATGTTAGCTTTGATCGTCATTTTATTAAGGATTTTAGTATAGCTAAGCCTTTGACCAACCTTTTAGCTAAGGATGTGTCATTCCACTTCTTTGAGAAGTGTCATGAGGCATTTACTAAACTTGAGGAAGCCTTAACCTCTGTGTTCTTCATCCTTTTGTCTAGGGAGAGCCCTTTGAATAAATGTGTGACGTATCTGACTATGCTGCTAGGGGTGTGGTGGTGATAAGAAGCCTCATATCATTTATTATGCTAGTCACACTTTAGATGATGCCCAACTAAATTACACTGTCATTGAGAAAGAATTTTTAGCTGTGATCTTTGGCTTTGAAAAGTTTAGACCTTACCTGATTGGATCTTATGTGATTGTTTATACTAACCACTTTGCTCTTAAGCACATTTTTTCTAAGACGGATGCTAAGCCTAGACTTATAAGGTGGCTCTTGCTTTTGTAGGAATTTGATTGTGAGATTAGAGATAAGAAAGGTTTTGAGAACCTTGTTGCTAACTATTTATCTATGATTCTCTATGATAGAGGACATGAATCCAGTATTTCTGAATGCTTCCTTAATAAGCAATTGTATGTAGTCCACCCGACCCTTGGTATGCTGACATTTGTCACTAGCTAGTATCTGGTAGGATCCCAAAGGGTTGAACTAAGAATGATAGGGGTAGGTTCTTACGCCTTGTGAAATTCTTTGTTTGTATGACCCTTACTTGTTTAAGTATTGTACGGACCAACTCTTTAGGAGGTGTATTCGCAACCAAAAGGTTAGGAGTGTCTTTTCATTCTATCATGATCAAGCAAGTGGGGAGGATTTCAATTAGAGAAAGACAGCAGCCAAAGTTTTTCAATGTGGTTTTTATTGGCCTACATTATTTAGGGATGCCTTCAATATTATAAGAGTTTCCCTAGGTGCTAACAGTTGAGTAGGATTGGTGGGGGAGATATGATGCCACTTAAACCCATCATTGTGGTAATTTTTGATATTTGGGATATAGATTTCTGTAAAACCTCAGAAATTCAGGTTGTAGTGGTGGTTCGTCGCGGCATAGTGAAGTTTCGGGGATGAAACTTTCTTAAGTGGGGCAGTATGTAAAACTCTGAAAATTCGATTTGGGAAATTATGTCCAATTGGACCGACTTAGACCCAAGTCAACCCAAGCCAATGCCAAATGAGTCCTCGTGGAATTTATTTCGTCTAAGGGAGCTTCTAATAAATTTTTCTTCAACATTTTTTTTAGAAGTTTAAAATCTCCAAAATTTCCCTTTTTATTTCTTTTCCATAATACCCCTAGTATTAGCGTTACTATTGGTATGGTTATTATTATTGTCATTATTACTATTTTATTATTATTATTATTAATATGTATTATTATTATTATTCAAAAAAAAAGGAATCCCTACCTTACCTTCCCCCTTCAGCCGCCTCCCACACACACACACACACGCACAAAAAAAATTGAAATTGAATTTTCCCCCTTTTTTTACACGCACACCCCCTAAAATCCTAAACCCTAACTTCCTCCTCCCATTCTCTCCCTCACGCCTCCCGCATCTCTCTCTCTCTCTCTCCTCCTCTCTCTCAACTCCCTCACTCCCACCGAACCACCGCCACCACGCCGCCGCTGCTGTGCCACCACCACCTCTCCCCACGGCCATCCTCCTTGCCTTGGTAAGGTTTACACAAAAGGGGATGCTTGAGATCCATGCATCAAAAGAAAAATTCACACTCTTAACTTCTTCTTTCCTTTTTGTGAATTTCATGATCTTGGTCAATGAGAGTTTTGATTAATTCTTTTTATTATTGCTTTTCTCAGTTTTTTCGCTGTTGAACTTGAGCAAAGGCGGAAATTCCATTGAACCAACCCCGGTTTCGACTCAAGGTAATTCATAACGATGATTTAATAGCGTTTTGTTTTTAACCTCGATAAAAGTGGTTTCTTTTGGCATGCTTGGGTCTGGGAGAGAGTCTAGCGGTTGCTAAGTGGGAATTTCAAATTTTTGGAGACCCAATACAGACGAAAACCGACCCTAAAGTGGAAGGATGAACTGGGCAGATTAACTGTAGTTTTTACCACGACTTTGAAAATTCGGTATAATTAATCTAGTTTTTTAAAACTTCTAACATTCTTATGGTAGATGGATTGGGATGTGAAAATTAAGTGGGTTTTTCAATCAATTGAATCGGAGTTAAAATGAAGAACTTATGGCTGAAATACCAAACCCTATAAAAATCAAGGCCGTTGGTGTAGGTTTCGGTTTTTGACGTTTTTGGCCTAGTTACTATTCGATTTGATAAAAACTCTAAACATGAAAGTTGTAGTACAAAAATTATCTTTCCAAGTTGAGGAAGAGGTCAATTTTTGGAGCTCTAGAGGAAAAGTTATGAATTTTGGAAGTAAGGTTAAAAACCTGGGCAGAAACCGGGAAGCGGAAACTGGGATTGTTACAACCATGGATTTGAAAAAATTCCCTAGGTCATAATTGGTTGCTAAAAATTATGAACTTTATTGGATATGAACTTCTAGATGAAATGAAAATTCCTGTTTTGGAATCGGACTGCTTCAAGTGGCATAGCCCAAGATGCAATAAATTCTTCCAGGGGCGGTCGTGGGAAAACAATCACTAATAGTTCTGAAACAAATGAAATTATGACCTAGTTCGGGATAGAACCGGGCCAAACCCTGAACACAGAAAATGTAGGGGACGAGTCAAGGTTTCGGGATCGACCTAGAACACTGAATTTGGACGTCGGTAACAAAAGTCATAGCTACTGAAAGTTGCACCCAGAATCTGGTCAATTGACCCTTAACTAGGGTTAAGGATTGGTTGAACTAAAAAGTTAGAGGAAGGTGATAAAAGGAAAAATAATAATAATAATAATAAAATTTGGGAGGACCAAAGAGGTAATAAGTTAAATGCAGACTGATTATAGACTATACATGGGCCAGGTGCGGACCAGCGAACCTATTGTGAAGTAACTGAGCCCGTCAACTGTACGATAACTAGGTAACAATCATGCCCTAACATTTCCCTGTGTGGCTCAACTGCGAATGTGTTGGAACGTGAGTAAGAATTTCTAGCTTTACTATTCAAACTGAAGGAACACTGAATCATGAATTGAAAAATAAAGACATGATGGAAACAGTGCGTTGTGTATGTTCTGAAAAATTGAAACTTGCTATGTTGAGGAAGTCGAAACATAATGTGATTCGAGTAGAGACATAAACTTTCATTGCGTTGCTATGGGAAAGGTGCTTGAAATTGAATGAACTGATTGTGCTATGTTGACTCCAGTAGGGAGTAAAAACCTGTTAATTAAAAAGGACTGAATGGGGCGAGATTCATGTGTTTGAATGAGTTGAAGGCCATAGCCTTCCCCGGGCAATAAGTGCAAGCATGTGAGCGGCCACGTGCTCGGTTGAGACGTGGGCCAGGTTATCAGTAACCACCTATATTGGTGGTAGGCCAGGAACAGTTAAGCGGTAACCACTTGAGTAGTGGTAGGTCAGGAATGAGTTAAGCGGCTGCACTGTGGCAAGCGCAGGCCATGAGACCCACTGGGGTCGCTCCCCCAAAACCGAATTGAAACTGATGCATGTTGAACTGAACTGTGGAAGTGTGATTCTGAAATGATAAGGAAGGAAGTGTGATAACGGCTTGTGTGCTTGAAAGATGTTTTTGCTGTCCCTTTCCCTTTCAAATGTTTTCAAAATGAATTTGTGTGCGTGTTTGACTATTAGGGGTGCTTGTTACTGAGTTTATCTCACGTTTTATAAAATGTTTTATTTTCAGGTGATCTAGTTGTGCCTGGCGCTGGGGACATAAAAGTAAGACGAGGCGTGAATGCAGGAAATTTATGAGATGGATGTTAGATGCCGATAAACAGTAGTTTTTTTGATTTATTTAGTGTTACTGAAATTCTGAATGATGTAAGGTTGAGTTATTTTACAAGGTTTTTGTGTTAATTGTTATTTTGATATCCAGCCTGGTGTTTTTAGGAAGGAAATACAGCGGTAACATCCCGTTAGGAATTTCTGCTGTCGGGTAAGTTAAATTAGTAGCAAACAAAGAATTAGAAATCTGGGGGTGTTACAAAGTGGTATCAGAGGTCAAGTTAACTGGCCTGAAGGCTCGTCTAAAAGGCAATATAAAAAATATAAAAAAAATTTAAGGACTAAAAGGAGTAGACTTAAGGACCGCACGGAGGGTGAGTGTAGCACGGGGACAGGGGTTGTAACCATCTACATAAAGTATTAAATGAATGCATGACTGTGGTTGAATGTATATCTTATGTGTACCTATTTGTATAGGAATGGAGGGTACCCAGCATTGCGGCTGTGTGGGAGGTCCTTGCCTGCATCACCAGTTAGCTAAAGAGCCAGGGAAGAGTATGTGGGACCACATACGACATGTAAGATGGGTAGTAGCCAGATACTTGGATGATAGGCCCAATAACTACTTGGCGATGAAGGGTAACCGAGTGGTCTTTCTGTTGCTAACACTAAAGGAGGACCCTGTATGGCGCTATCGTGTTGATGAGTTACACCCCCGGGCTGGTGACCCCCACCCATGGGGACATTATTGTTAGTGCGATTGGGAGCCCTTGGGGATGGACATAGAGGACCTAATTGACTACTTGAGACTAGAGAGACCCCATGACCTAGAGCGCGTTCCCACGGCCAGTGAAGAGGATGCCCCACCCACAGGAGACGAATATACAGATGAAGAGGGAGACTCTAAGGAAGAGGAGGATAACCCTAGTGAGCCAAAACCCAGAGGGGAGTCTGAGAGTGGAAATAAGCCAATGGTTGGGGAACCTAGAGAGGAATATGATGATGAGGAAGACTCAGATGAGGACCCCGATGAAGACCCTATGGAGGAAGATGACCCAGAGGAAGACCCCGAGGAAGACCCGATAGAAGAGGGAGATCCTGAAGAAGACCCTGAGGGAGACTCTAAGGTTAGCGAGGGACAGCTGATGGGGAGTGAAGACCTTGTGGGGGAGCAGGAAGACGAAGACAGGGACCACCCTGCACAGGACAAGCAAACCAATGGCCCGGGAGACTTGGAGGAAAAGATAAACTATTTATAGGATTGGGCCAAACGTGAGATTGGGATGACCTACTGGAAGCGGGGTAGATGTGGCCGGATGTGTAGGGGTACCTGCCCCCTAGATGCCCCTGACCAGTAGAAGCTGGAGGTAGTTAAGAAGTTGGAATTTCCTTTTCCTTTGCTAGGACAGTTTTGGTAGTTGTTTCTCTGTTTCTTATTAACCCTCTGGGGCTACTAAAGTTATACGCTGAGATGTAATGAAAAGTGTTAGTGTGGAACTCTTATGTTATTGAAATGCTATGTAATAAAATCTCCCTAGACTATTTGAATATCAACATCCCTTGTTGAGAAGTGTTAGTGTGGAACTCTTATGCTATTAAAATGCTATTCAATGGAATGATCATCATGATAATCATGAATCGTGTGAATGAGATGCCTGTCTAATGTGAATTATTTGAACATGTGACGCGGTGGTTGTACCACCTGAACTTGGTAATATGTTGAAATCAAACTCCTGTCAAATGTGGCATAATGTGCTGACATGTACTGTATGTTTGAAATTCTGTAGAATGTGGGTTGTGAACTATTAGAAGAGAAACTAAACCCGAATTATTTTCCCCAACTAGAATGGTGGGAAGCAACGACCGCAACAGCGAGTCCCGAACTGGACCCCATCCTGAAACAAGGGTCCCTACGAACCAGGACATCCCTATGGCGGCCCTCAGGGAACGACTGGAGGCTCTACGTCCTCGAAATGGGAATAGGTCTCGTAATCAGATTGATGAGACTAACCCACCAACGGGAGCTGAGCTTACCAATTTGTTGCTACTAGAGATGCTGCAGAAACAAGGAGAGCAACTGCGACTCCAGAACGAACAGATACAGAGATTAATGGTGATGCAAGAGAAAAGGTCAGAGGAGGATAACTCCCACATGTTTAAGAGGTTCGCAAGCCATCATCCACCTATCTATGATAGCACTCCTGACCCCAAGACTTTCGAAGAGTGGGTTAGGGGCGTGGAGAAACTATTCGATGCACTCCAATGCCCTAAGAAGTGGAAGGTGGGCTTTGCGGTATTCTATTTGAAGGACAAGGCTGACTTATGGTAGGCCACAGTGAGGGAGAGACAACACGAACCAGGATTCGACTGGAACAAGTTCAAAGAGATGATCAAGGATTATTTCTACTCTATCTCCCTCCAAAAGGCTAAGGAGGACGAGTTTATGCAACTGCAGGAGGGGAACATGAGCGTACTCGAGTACGCCTCGAAATTTATGGAGCTTTCACGATTTGCTCCAGCCTTCATAGCAGATGAAAGGCTGAAGATGAACCGGTTCGAGGCCCGGCTAAACCCCATAATCAAGGAGAGGATGTTCGTCCGTCAGTACGCCTCCTACGTTAATCTATGTGATACGGCGATCAATGTAGAGAGGGCGATGAAGGAGCGGAGCAAGTATTTTAATGAGCAGCGGGGAACTAAGAGGAAGGGGGATAACCGGGGAAATTTTCAGTCACAAGAGCAGAACCATCGACCTGCTGGGGGTTAGTACTCTGGCAACTTCAATCGAGGCGGCCAGTATCCCAACACACAGCCCAGAGTGACCTGCAGTGCTTGAGGTAAACCAGGACATTTTGTCAGGGAGTGTTAGACAGTGAAGAGATGCTTCCGCTGTGGAAGCCACCAACACCAGGTTCGAGACTGCCCACTCCCTCCACCCCCAACTATGCAGGGGCAGGGCCAGAGTCAAGGGCAAGGGCAACGACCTCAGCAGCCATATCAGAACAGGGGAGGGTAGAGTGGAAAACCCCAATCAACAAAACCGGGCAGCTCAGCAAACCCAAGCCCGACCTCCCTATCGACTGCCGCGGAACAATGGGGGCAGAGTTTATGTGATGCAAAAGGAGGAAGCGGAGGATGCTCCTAATGTTGTGAAGGGTGCTTTCTCTCTCCTAACTCAACTAATAGATATGTTGTTTGATTCGAGTGCTACGCACTCGTTTATTTCTGTTGGGCTGGTTGAGACGTTAGGACTCACCCCCACTCGTAAATCTTCATTACTATCCGTGACCCTCCCGGATGGGAAGACTGTGTCGTGTAAGGAGTTATACGAGGGTTGCCCTCTTAGAATGTATGAATGTGAATTCCTGGCGAACCTATATAAGTTTGAGTTAATAGATTTTGGGGTTATTTTGGGGATGGACTGGTTAGGTAAGTACCAGGTTCAGATAGATTGCTCGAAATGAAAAATCACCCTAAAGGGGCCCAACGAGAAGTAGATAGTGCATAGGGGTCAGCGTCCCCGAATGAGAGTGAAATTGGTATCAGTAATGAAAGCTCACATGTTGTTAGGTAAAGGATGCGAGGGATTTCTGTGTCATGCGGTGACTACTGAGGATGCCAAGTCCTTCCTGGAGGACATCCCTATAGTGAAGGGATTCCCGAATGTGTTTCCCGATGAAATTTCCGGCATGCCACCTTTTAGGGACGTGGAGTTCTGTATCGGCCTCACCCCTGGAGTCACCTCCATTTCTAAGGCACCCTACCGGATGGCACCAGCTGAACTTAAAGAATTGAAGACCCAGTTAGAGGAACTCTTAGAGAAAGGGTATATCTGACCTAGCACATCTCCGTGGGGAGCCCCAGTCTTATTCGTGAAGAAGAAGGATGGGGCCCTAAGATTGTGCATAGACTACCGGGAGCTGAATAAGATAACGGTCAAGAACCGTTATCCCCTGTCCAGAATAGACGACTTATTCGACCAGCTACAGGGCACGGAAACTTTTTTCAAAATTGATCTCCATTCGGGGTACCACCAACTTCGACTCAAGGATGAGGATATACCCAAGACTGCGTTTCGTACCCGATATGGACACTACGAGTACGTGGTGATGCCTTTTGGCCTCAACAATGCCCCGGCAACCTTCATGGGCCTTATGCACAGGATCTTTAAACCATACCTGGATCAGTTCGTGGTGGTGTTCATAGACAATATTCTCATTTACTTAAGAAGCCCAGAGGACCACACCCACCACTTACGAACAGCCCCAGAAGTTTTGAGGAAAAACGAGTTGTATGCCAAGTTGTCGAAATGTGAGTTCTGGTTGAGAAAAGTAGCATTCCTGGGACACGTGGTATCTAATGAGGGTGTGTCGGTGGATCCCCAAAAGATTGAGGCGGTGTCAAACTGGCCGAGACCTAAAAACCCGACAGAGGTAAGGCGTTTCTCGGGTTTGGCGGGTTACTATCATCGGTTTGTTGAAAATTTCTCAAAAATTACCACCCCCCTTACGAACCTAACCAAGCAGGCCACTAGGTATGAATGGATGGAGCAATGTATGGAAGCGTTCCAGGAGCTCAAAAAGAGACAGACGAGTGCACCAATACTAGCCTTACCATCTGCTGACAAGGACTTTACAGTGTACAGCGATGCCTCTAGGAGTGGTTTAGGGTGTGTACTGATGCAAGAGGGTCGCGTCATAGCCTATGCCTCCCGACAACTGAAGGCACAGGAGCAGAACTACCCAACTCATGACCTAGAGTTAGCGGCAGTAGTATTTGCCCTTAAAATCTAGAGTCATTACCTGTATGGAGTACGTTGTGAAGTCTTCACCGACCACCAGAGCTTGAAATACCTTTTCTCACAGAAGGATCTGAACTTAAGACAGACTAGGTGGCTGGAATTCCTGAAGGATTATGACGTCCATTTCCAATACCATCCGGGGAAGGCTAATGTAGTGGCGGACGCATTAAGTCGCCGACCATACACAGCACTGAGCTGTCTACTGGCGCTCCCAAGCGAGTTGTGTGAGGAATTTCACAAGTTGGAGCTTAATGTGATTACCCCGGGGTCAAAACCTATACTCTGCACCCTAAAGGTGCAGCCGACTCTCATAGAGGAAATCCGAGTATCCCAGACCACAAACCCTCAACTCGAACGGATTAGGGAAGAGATATTGGTGGGTCAAGCACCCGGATTCGTAATTCATGAGGATGGTACCATACGATTCCATAATCGGGTGCGCGTCCCAGTTGTAGAGGCACTTAAGAAGAAGATCTTAGATGAAGGGCACAATACTCCACATTCGATATACCCTGTGGGTAATAAATTGTATAAGGACCTAAGGCAGATGCTTTGGTGGAGTAACATGAAACAGGAAGTCACTGATTATGTGGCAAAGTGCCTGACCTGCCAGTGAGTAAAAATCGAGCACCAACGACTAGCAGGACTTTTACAACCGCTGGATGCCCCTCACTAGAAATGGGGTTCTGTGTCCATGGATTTTGTCATA
Organism: Carnegiea gigantea; assembly: GCA_029747015.1. Taxonomy (NCBI): domain Eukaryota; kingdom Viridiplantae; phylum Streptophyta; class Magnoliopsida; order Caryophyllales; family Cactaceae; genus Carnegiea; species Carnegiea gigantea. Next base: position 67,261 of record JAKOGI010002506.1, read on the forward strand.
GGGTTGCCGTTGACCCAACGAAAGCACAATGCGATCTGGGTTATAGTGGATAGGCTAACGAAGTCGGTGCATTTCATAGCCATGAAAAATACTTGGATCTTGGATCAGCTAGCTCGAGCCTACCTCGAGGAGATAGTGCGGCTACACGGGGTACCTTGTTCTGTAGTGTTGGATCGGGATACCCGGTTTCAATCGGGATTCTGGCAGAAGCTGCAGGAAGCATTCGAAACGTTGTTACGTTTTAGCACTGCCTTTTACCCTGTAACCGACAGACAGACAGAACGTACTATTTAAACCTTGGAAGATATGTTGCGGGCTTGCGCCTTGGATTTTAAAAGCGTATGGGAGGAACAACTGGTGTTGATCGAATTCTCGTACAATAACAGCTACCATGCGAGCATTGGCATGGCCCCGTGTGAGGCACTATATGGGAGGAAATGCAGGACTCCGCTCTGTTGGTAGGAGATTGACAAGGCCTTGACTATCGGACCGGAATTGATCCAAGCAACCACGGACAAAGTAAGGGTAATCCATGAACGAATGAAAGTCGCCCAGAGCCGCCAGAAAAGCTATGCCGACCAGAGGCATAGGCCACTTGAGTTCCAGGTAGGCGACCATGTATTTCTCCGAGTCTATCCAACCAAAGGGGTCGTGAGATTTGGGAAGGCAGGGAAGCTCAGCCCAAGGTATATCGGGCCGTACCCGATCATACAGAGAGTTGGAGATGTAGCCTACCAACTAAAGCTACCGACTGAACTTCAGAGAGTGCATAATGTATTCCATGTGTCGCAGTTGCGGAAATACATTTCAGATCCCTCGCACGTCGTCGAACCCGATCCCATACAGTTCCAAGAAGATTTATCGTATGAGGAGCAACCCGTACAAATCCTGGACCGGCGGGAGAAGCACCTCCGTAGAAAGATAGTACCCCTAGTGAAGGTCCTTTGGGCCAACCATGAGACATTTGAAGCCAATTGGGAGCCGAAGCAGGAGATGCGAGACAAATACCCCCATCTATTTCCACAATCAGGTACGTATCAGTTTCAGGGACGAAACTTTCCTAAGTGGGGTAGCATGTAAAACCTCAGAAATTCAGGTTATAGTGGTGGTTTGTCACGGCATAGTGAAGTTTTGGGGACGAAACTTTCTTAAGTGGGGTAGTATGTAAAACCCTAAAAATTCGATTTGGGAAATTATGTCCAGTTGGACCGACTTAGACCCAAGTCAACCCAAGCCAATGCCAAATGAGTCCTCGTGGAATTTATTTCGTCTAAGGGAGCTTCTAATAAATTTTTCTTCAACATTTTTTTTGGAAGTTTAAAATCTCCAAAATTTCCCTTTTTATTTCTTTTCTATAAAATCCCTAGTATTACCGTTACTATTGGTATGGTTATTATTATTGTCATTATTACTATCTTATTGTTATTATTATTAATATGTATTATTATTATTATTCCAAAAAAAAGGAAACCCTATCTTACCTTCCCCCTTCAGCCGCCTCCCACACCAAAAAAAAAAATTGAAATTGAATTTTCCCCCATTTTTTACACGCACAGCCCCCCTAAAATCCTAAGCCCTAAGTTCCTCCTCCCATTCTCTCCCTCACGCCTCCCACATCTCTCTCTCTCTCCCCCTCTTTCTCAACTCCCTCACTGCTACCGGACCACCGCAACCACGCCGCCGCTGTCATGCCACCACCACCTCTCCCCACGGCCATCCTCCTTGCCTTGGTAAGGTTTACACAAAAGGGGGATGCTTGAGATCCATCATCCCCATGCATCAAAAGAAAAATTCACACTCTTAACTTCTTCTTTCCTTTTTGTGAACTTCATGATCTTGTTGAATGAGAGTTTTGATTAATTCTTTTTATTATTGCTTTTCTCAGCTTTTTTGCCGTTGAACTTGAGCAAAGGCGGAAATTCCATTGATCCAACCCCGGTCTCGACTCAAGGTAATTCATAACGATGATTTAATGGCGTTTTGTTTTTAGCCTCGGGAAAAATGGTTTCTTTTGGCATGCTTAGGTCTGGGCGAGAGTCTAGGGGTTCCTAACTAGGAATTTCGAATTTTTGGAGACCCAATACATACGAAAACCGAACTGGGCAGATTAAGTACAGTTCTTACCCCGAATTTGAAACTTCGGTATAATCAATCTAGATTATCAAAAATTTTGAAATTTTTATGGTAGATGGTTTGGGAAGTGAAAATTACGTGGGTTTTTGAATCAAGTAAATCGGAGTTAAAATGAAGAATTTATGGTGGAAATACCGAACCCTATAAAAATCAAGGCTGTTGGTGTAGGTTTCGGTTTTTGAAGTTTTTGGCCTAGTTGCTGTTCGATTTGGTAAAAACTCTAAAAATGAAAGTTGTAGTACACAAAGGAATCTTTCGAAGTTGAGGAAGAGGTCAATTTTTGGAGTTCTAGAGGAAATGTTATGAAATTTGGAAGTAAGGTTACAAACCTAGGCAGAAAATGGGAAGCGGAAACTAGGGCTATTGCACCCATGGATTTGGAAACATTCCCTAGGTCATAATTGGTTGCTAAAAATTATGAAAGTTATTGGGTATGAACTTCTGGATGAAACGAAAATTCTTGTTTTGGAATCGGACTGCTTCGAGTAGCATAGCCCAAGATGCAATAAATTCTTCCAGGGGCAGTCGGGGGAAAACAATAACTGACAGTTCTAAAATAAATGAGATAATGACCTAATTCGGGACTGAAGCGGGCCAAACCTTGAACACAAGAAATGTAGGTGACGACTCAAGGTTTCGGGATCGACCTAGAACACTGAATTTCGACGTCCGTAACAAACGTTATAGCTGCTGAAAGTCGCACCCAGAATCTGGTCAATTGACCCTTAACTAGGGTTAAGGATGGGTTGAACTAAAAAGTTAGAGGAAGGTTATAAAAAGAAAAAAAAATAATGATAATAAAATTTGGGAGGGCCAAAGAGGTCCTAAATTAAATGTGGACTGATTATGGACTATACATGGGCCAGGTGCGGACCAACGAACCGATTGTTAAGTAACCGAGCCCGTCAACTGTACGGTAACCAGGTAACAATCATGCCCTAACCTTTCCCTGTGTGGCTCAACTGCAAATGTTTTGCAACGTGAGTAAGAATTTCTGGCTTTACTGTTCAAAGTGAAGGAACACTGAATCATGAATTGAAAAATAAAGGCATGATGGAAACAGTGCGTTGTGTATGTTCTGAAAAATTGAAACTTGCTATGTTGAGGAAGTCGAAACATAATGTGATTCGAGTCGAGACATAAACTTTGATTGTGTTGCTATGGGAAAGGTGCTTGAAATCGAATGAACTGATTGTGCTATGTTGACTCTAATAAGGAATAAGAACCTGTTAATTAAAAAAGACTGAATGGGGCGAGATTCATGTGTTTAAATGAGTTGAAGGCCGTAGCTTTCCCCGGGTAATAAGTGCATGCATGTGAGCGGCCACATGCTCGGCTGACACATGGGGCAGGTTATCGGTAACCACCTATATTGGTGGTGGGCCAGGAATAGTTAAGCGGTAACCGCTTGAGTAGCGGTAGGCCAGGAACGAGTTAAGCGGCTGCACTGTGACAAGTGCAGGCCATGAGATCCACTGGGTCGCTCCCCCAAAACAGAATGGAAACTGATGCATGTTGAACTAAACTGTGGAAGTGTGATTCTGAAAAGATGAGGAAGGAAGTGTGATAACAGCTTGTGTGCTTGAAAGATGTTTTTGCTGTCCCTTCCCCTTTAAAATGTTTTCAAAATGAATTTGTGTGCGTGTTTGACTGTTGGGGGTGCTTGTTACTGAGTTTATCTTACGTTTTATAAAATGTTTTGTTTTCAGGTGATCTAGTTGTGCCTGGAGCTGGGGATATAAAAGGTGGGTGAGGCACGAACGCCGAAAATTTATGAGATGGATGTTAGATGTCGATAAACAGTAGTTTTTTTGATTTATTTAGTGTTACTGAAATTCTGAACGATGTAAGGTTGAATTATTTTACAAGGTTTTTGTGTTAATTGTTATTGTGATATCCAGCCTGGTATTTCCAAGAAGGAAATACGGCGGTAACACCCCATTGGGAATTTTCGCTGTCGGGCTGGTTAAATTAGTAGCAAACAAAGAATTAGAAATCTGGGGGTATTACAAAGTGGTATCAGAGCTCAGGTTAACTGACCTGAAGGCTCGTCTAAAAGGCAATAAAAAAATATAAAAAAAAAATTTAAGGACTAAAACCAGTAGACTTAAGGACCGCACAGAGGGTGAGTGTAGCACGGGGATAGGGGCTGTAAGCATCTGCATATAGTATTAAATGAATGCATGACTGTGGTTGAATGTATATCTTATGTGTATCTATTCGCATAGGAATGGGGGGTACCCAGCATTGCTGCTATGTGGGAAGTCCTTGCCTGCATCACCAGTTAGCTAAAGAGCTAGGGAAGAGTGTGCGGGACCACATATGACATGCGAGATGGGTAGTAGCCAGATACCTGGGTGATAGGCCCAATAGCTACTTGGCGATGGAGGGTAACCGAGTGGTCTTTCTGTTGCTAACCCCAAAGGAGGACCCTATGTGGTGCTATCGTGTTGATGAGTTGCACCCCCGGGCTCGCGACCCCCGCCCATGGGGACATTGCTGTTGGTGTGACTGGGAGCCCTTAGGGATGGACATAGAGGACCTAATTGACTACTTAAGACTGGAGGGACCCCATGACCTAGAGCGTGTTCCCACGTCCAGTGAAGAGGGCGCCCCACCTACGGGAGATGAATATACAGATGAGGAGGAAGACTCTAAGGAAGAGGAGGATAGCCCTAGTGAGGCAGAACCCAGAGGGGAGTCTGAGAGTGGAAATGACCCAATGGTTGAGGAACCTAGAGAGGAATATGATGATGAGGAAGACTCAGATGAGGGCCCCGAGGAAGACCCTATGGAGGAAGAAGACCCAGAGGAAGATCCCGAGGAAGACCCGATAGAAGAGGGAGATCCTGAAGAAGACCCTGAGGGAGACTCTGAGGTTAGCGAGGGACAGCTGATGGGGAGTGAAGACCTTATGGGGGAGCAGGAAGACGAAGACAGGGACCACCCTGTACAGGACAAGCAAACCAATGGCCCGGGAGATTTGGAGGAGAAGATAAGCTATTTATAGGATTAGGCCGAACGTGAGATTAGGATGACCCACTGGAAGCAGGGTAGATGTGGCCGGATGTGTAGAGGTACTTGCCCCCCAGGCACCCCTGACCAGTAGAAGCTGGAGGTAGTTAGAAAGTTGGAATTTTCTTTTCCATTGCTTGGACAGTTTTGGTAGTTGTTTCTCTGTTTCTTATTAAGCCTCTGGGGCTACTAAAGTTATACGCTGAGATGTAATGAAAAGTGTTAGTGTGGAACCCTTATGTTATTGAAATGCTATGCAATAAAATCTCCCTAGACTATTTGAATATCAGCATCCCTTGTTGAGAAGTGTTAGTGTGGAACTCTTATGTTATTGAAATGCTGTGTAATAGAATGATCATCGTGATAATCATGAATTGTGTGAATGAGATGTCTGTCTAATGTGAATTATTTGAACATGTGACATGGTGGTCGTACCACCTGAACTTGGTAATATGTTGAAATCAAACTCCTGTCAAATGTGGCATAGTGCGCTGGCATGTACTGCATGTTTGAAATTCTGTAGAACGTAGGTTGTGAACTATTAGGAGAGGAACTAAACCCGAATTATTTTCTCCAACCAGAATGGCGGGAAGAAACAACCACAACAGCGAGTCCCGAACTGGACCCCATCCTGAAACAAGGGTCCCTACGAACCAGGACATCCCTATGGCGGCCCTCAGGGAACGACTTGAGGCTCTACGTCCTCGAAATGAAAATGGGTCTCGTGGTCAGATTGACGAGACTAACCCACCAACGAGAGCTGAGCTTACCAAATTGTTGCTACTAGAGATGCTGCAGAAATAAGGAGAACAACTGCGACTCCAGAACGAACAGATACAGAGAGCAATGGTGGTGCGGGAGAAAAGGGCAGAGGAGGATGACTCCTACATGTTTAAGAGGTTCGCAAGCCATCATCCACCTGTTTATGATGGCACCCCTGACCCTAAGACTTTCGAAGACTGGGTTAGGGGTACGGAGAAACTGTTCGACGCACTCCAATGCCTTAAGGAGTGGAAGGTGCGCTTCGCGGTATTCTATTTGAAGGACAAGGTTGACTTATGGTGGGCCACGATGAGGGAGAGACAACACAAACCAGGATTCGACTGGAATAAGTTCAAGGAGATGATCAAGGATCATTTCCACCCTATCTCCCTCTAAAAGGCTAAGGAGGGCGAGTTTATGCAACTGCAGCAGGGGAACATGAGCGTACTCGAGTACGCCTCGAAAATTATGGAGCTTTCACGATTCGCTTCACCTTCATAGCAGATGAAATGCTGAAGATGAACCGGTTCAAGGCCGGGCTGAACCCCACAATCAAGGAGAGGAAGTCCGTCCGTCAGTACGCCTCCTACGTTGATCTATATGATACGGCGGTCAACGTAGAGAGGGGGATGAAGGAGCAGAGCAATTATTTTAATGAGCAGCGGGGAACCAAGAGGAAGGGGGATAACCAGGATAACCGGGGAAATTTCCAGTCACAAGAGCAGAACCATCGACCTGCTGGGGGTCAGTACTCTGGCAACTTCAATCGAGGTGGCCAGTATCCCAACACACGACCCAAGGTGACCTGCAGTGCTTGCGGAAAACCAGGACATTTTGCCAGGGAGTGTCGGACAGTGAAGAGATGCTTCTGCTGTGGAAGCCACCAACACCAGGTTTGAGACTGCCCACTCCCTCCACCCCCTACTATGCAAGGGCAGGGCTAGAGTCAAGGGCAAGGACAATGACCTCAGCAGCCATATCAGAACAGGGGAGGGCAGGTGGCAAACCCAAACCAACAAAACTGGGCACCTCAGCAAACCCAAGCCCGACCTCCCTATCAACCGCCTCGAAACAATGGGAGCAGAGTCTATGTGATGCGAAAGGAGGAAGTGGGGGATGCTCTTAATGTTGTGACGGGTACTTTCTCTCTCCTAACTCAACTGATAGATGTGTTGCTTGATTCGGGCACCACACACTCGTTTATTTCTATTAGGCTGGTTGAGACATTAGGACTCACCCCCACTCGTAAATCTTCATTACTATCCGTGACCCTCCCGGATGGGAAGACTGAGTCGTGTGAGGAGTTATACGAGGGTTGCCCTCTTAGAATGTATGAATGTGAATTCTTGGCGGACCTATATAAGTTTGAGTTAACAGATTTTGGGGTTATTTTGGGGATGGACTGGTTAACTAAGTACCAGGCTCAGATAGACTGCTCGAAACGAAAAATCACCCTGAAAGGGCCCAATGGGAAGAAGATAGTGCATAGGGGTCAGAGTCCCCGAACGAGAGTGAAATTGATATCAGCAATGAAAGCTCACAAGTTGTTAGGTAAAGGATGCGAGGGATTTCTGTGTCATACGATGAATACTGAGGATGCCAAGTCCTCCCTGGAGGACATCCCTATAGTGAAGGAATTCCCGGATGTGTTTCCCGATGAAATTCCCGACATGCCACCTCTTAGGGAGGTAAAGTTCTGTATCAACCTCACCCCTGGAGCCACCCCCATTTCTAAGGCACCCTACCGGATGGCACCAGCTGACCTTAAAGAATTGAAGACCCAGTTAGTGGAACTCTTAGAGAAAGGGTATATCTGACCTAGCACATCTCCGTGGGGGGCCCCGGTCTTATTCGTGAAGAAGAAGGATGGGATCCTAAGAATGTGCATAGACTACTGGGAGGTGAATAAGATGACGTTCAAGAACCGTTACCCCCTGCCCAGAATAGACGACTTATTCGACCAGCTGCGGGGCGTGGGAACTTTTTTCAAAATTGATCTCCGTTCGGGGTATCACCAACTTCGAATCAAGGATGAGGATATACCCAAGACTGCATTTCGTACCCGATATGGACTCTACGAGTTCATGGTGATGCCCTTTGGCCTCCCCAATACCCCGGCAGCCTTGATGGACCTTATGAACAGGGTCTTTAAACCTTACCTGGATCAGTTCGTGGTGGTGTTCATAGACAATATTCTCATTTACTCGAGAACCCCAGACGACCACACCCACCACTTACGAACAGCCCTAGAAGTTTTGAGGAAAAACGAGTTGTACGCCGAGTTATCAAAATGTGAGTTCTGGTTGAGAAAAGTAGCATTCCTGGGACACGTAGTATCTAGTGAGGGTGTGTCAGTGGATCCCCAAAAGATTAAGGCGGTGTCAAACTTGCCCAGACCTAAAAACCTGACAGAGGTAAGGAGTTTCTTGGGTTTGGCGGGTTACTATTGCCAGTTTGTTCAAAATTTCTCAAAAATTGCCACCTTCCTTACGAGCCTAACCAAGAAGGCCACTAGGTATGAACGGATGGAGTAATGTGAGGAAGCGTTCCAGGAACTCAAAAAGAGATTGACGAGCGCACCAATACTAGCCTTACCATCTGCTGACAAGGACTTTACAGTGTACAGCGATGCCTCTAGGAGTGGTTTAGGGTGTGTACTGATGCAAGAGGGTCGCGTCATAGCCTATGCCTCCCGACAGCTGAAGACACATGAGCGGAACTACCCAACTCATGACCTGGAGTTAGCGGTAGTAGTATTTGCCCTTAAAATCTGGAGGCATTACCTGTATGGAGTACGTTGTGAAGTCTTCACTGACCACCAGAGCTTGAAATACCTTTTCTCACAGAAGGATCTGAACTTGAGACAGACTAGGTGGCTAGAATTCCTGAAGGATTATGACATCCATTTCCAATACCATCCGGGGAAGGCTAATGTAGTGGCGGACGCATTAAGTCGCCGACCGTACCCAACACTAAGCTGTCTACTGGCGCTCCCAAGTCAGTTATGTGAGGAATTTCGCAAGTTGGAGCTTAATGTGATTACCCCGGGGTCGAAACCTATACTCTGCACCTTAGAGGTGCAGCCGACTCTCATAGAGGAAATTCGAGTAGCCCAGACCACATGCCCTCAACTCTAATGGATTAGGGAAGAGATATTGGTGGGTAAAACACCCGGATTCGTAATTCATGAGGATGGTACCATACGATTCCATAATCGGGTGTGTGTTCCAGCTGTAGAGGCACTTAAGAAGAAGATCTTAGATGAAGGGCACAATACTCCACATTCGGTACACCCTGGGGGTAATAAATTGCATAAGGACCTAAGGCAGATGTTCTGGTGGAGTAACATGAAACAGGAAGTGGCTGATTATGTGACAAAGTGCCTAACCTACCAGCGAGTAAAAATCGAGCACCAATGACCAGCAGGACTTCTACAACTGCTCGATGTCCCTCAGTGGAAATGGGATTCTGTGTCCATGGATTTTGTCATAGGATTGCCGTTGACCCAACGGAAGTACAATGCGATCTGGGTTATAGTGGATAGGCTAACGAAGTCAGCGCATTTTATAGCCATGAAAAATACTTGGACCTTGGATCAGCTAGCTCGAGCCTACCTCGAGGAGATAGTGCGGCTACACGGGGTACCCCATTCCATAGTGTCGGATCGGGATACCCGGTTTCAATCGGGATTCTGGCAGAAGCTGCAGGAAGCATTCGAAACATTGTTACGTTTTAGCACTGCCTTTCACCCTGCAACCAACGGACAGAGAGAACGTACTATTCAAACCTTGGAAGATATGTTGCGGGCTTGCGCCTTGGATTTTAAGAGCGCATAGGACGAACAACTGGCATTGATCGAATTCTCATACAATAACAGCTACCATGCGAGCATTGGCATGGCCCCGTATGAGACACTGTATGGGAGGAAATACAGGACTCCGCTCTGTTGGCAGGAGATTGAAGAGGCCTTGACTATCGGACCGGAATTGATCCAAGCAACCACGGACAAAGTAAGGGTAATCTATGAATGAATGAAAGTCGCCCAGAGCCGCCAGAAAAGCTATACTGACCAGAGGCATAGGCCACTTGAGTTCCGGGTAGGCGACCATGTATTTCTCCGACTCTCTCCGGCCAAAGGGGTCGCGAGATTTGGGAAGGCAGGGAAGCTCAGCCCAAGGTATATCGGACCGTGCCCGATCATACAGAGAGTTGGAGAGGTAGCCTACCAACTAAAGCTACCGACTGAACTTCAGAGAGTGCATAATATATTCTATGTGTCGCAGTTGCGGAAATACATTTCAGATCCCTCGCACGTCGTCGAACCCGATCCCATACAGTTCCAAGAAGATTTATCGTATGAGGAGCAACCCGTACAAATCCTGGACCGGCGGGAGCACCTCCGTAGAAAGATATTGCCCCTAGTGAAAGTCCTTTGAGCCAACCATGAGACATCTGAAGCCACTTGGGAGCCGGAGCAGGAGATGCCAGACAAATGCCCCCATCTATTTCCACAATCAGGTGCGTATCAGTTTCAGGGACGAAACTTTCTTAAGTAGGGTAGTGTTAAATTCGTGAGTATGCAACCACAAGAGGGGGGTGAATTGTGGTGTCTGATTTTCGCGTTGTAAATAACAAACACCCTCATAGAGGTTATTCTCAGATGACAAACACCCTAGTGACTTGTTTGCAGGGGGTGTTCTCAAATATTGCAAATGTGAAAATCACCAAGATAAATGCGAAAAATAAAGTACACACACAATTTTTACGTGGAAAACACCTCTAGCCCAACTGAGGTGTGAAAAACCACGACCTACCTCGTGTAGGATTTAACCACTTTCACTAACGGGCTTCACACGTTACAAATGTAACACACCTTGTTACAACTTGCAACCACTTAACCTTCTTCTCTAACAAGGGTTACACCATGTCCAAATCTCACCAGATTGGACACGTCTAAAGTTCACACGACTGAGGACCACTCACTCACTTTTCTGATCCAAGATCAGGGTTACAAAACACCTTACGTGGGTGCTTCTGATTTAAGCAGATGTAAGGTACAATGAGGTCCTAGTATGCCAATATCTTGAAAGCTCTGTTTAAACACAACTTGTCTCGGTTTTTCTTTTCTCAAGCGTAACTCGAAAAAATTCTTCTCACTAGAAAAACCACTTTTGAAATTTTCCCTTTTTTGCGTATGTTATGTATGTTTCTCGTCTTTTCTCATCTATGCAAATGGGAGTGAAATGCTGAGATTTTAAACACAAAATCCAACAGTCAAAAACAAGGAGAGGTGAAAGAATCAGCTAAGTATGGAAAACGATTTTCAAGAAAGAAATACTCCCCAACGGCTAGTGATAAATTTTTCCCAAAATATAAGGGATTTGTTATCTTAAGAGATAACCCTTATCTTCCCATAGCCGTGAAGAAGATTCAAATGACAACCAGAAATCTTCAGCTTTTGAAATTTTATCATATTCGAAAATATAGGCAAAGGGAATCTTTTAGTTTTGGCAAATCTCCCAAAACCTATTTTCGCAAATCTCCCATAATATTTTCAAGAAATATCCTTTCCAGAAAAATAGCAATCTTGGAATTTAAAGAAAGTATTCTGGAGATCTTGGCCAACCGAAATGAATTTTCAAAGATAACCGGGTATGGCCACTTCAGTTCAGAAACACTCTAGGCACCCTGTTTGCAGGGTTGTTCGCAACTGGTGTTCTGAAGCACTTAGCGCAAATACCGATTCAAGAGGTGTTTAAAATGACGTTTTCAATATTGGCATATTAACAAGAGTCTAAATAAATAAAACCTATATACCCAAGACTTCTTGTTTTGAACCAGTCATCTTGTCCAAGATTTATAGAGCTGCTGTGAACACCAAGGCCACCTTGTTTGCTGGGGTTGTTCTTTGCATTGCTAGAGTTCAGGAACATGCCTTACAATCAACTGTCGAGGTGGTGTTCTTGACTTAATATAGAATCACCAAGTAAAACCTGTTTTGAAGACTTGTTCTCACATGTAGCAAACCAGTTAATACAATAAAGATCACAAACACCAGTTAGGCCTGTTTGGAGATCGTGTTTGGAGCAACATTACTTGGACAAATTTTTACACTTGGATTTGTTATCATCAAAACTAAATATACTCAACAAATTCCCCCTTTTTGATGATGACAAGCCAAGTGACCATTTTGACAAAATTAAAAAGCTTAACAACGATTAATGCTGATGGGGATCCTCTAGGTGCTAGGTCATAGATCATATGGTCTTATTCGTATGGTCTTATTCCCCCTTTTGGCATCATTAAAAAGCATAAACAACAGTATGAATGCAAGAAAAGAAATATAGCGCATAAGGTGTAAGAAGCATCATGAAAGAGACATTGCATTAAAAACAGTACAATGCCAAAAACGAAGAGGGGAGGAGGAAACAAGAGAACAGCCTAGAGAATCAGGGTATAGGGCGTGGTCTCGTTTGCAGAGGAGGAATGCTGGGGGCAAGAGTGGAGAGAAGGACAAGCAATTCCTCATGGCGTTTGGCGGAGAGGGCTTGCTCCTCAGCCAGAGCAGCCTTGACAGCTGAGAGCTCATCCTTGAGGCGAGCATTGTCCTCAAGAACAGCCTCAAGTTTGAAGGAAGGTTGCCCAGAAACAGGTGGTCGAGGTGGTCGACGACCCTGTTTGGAGACTGATCCTTCGCCAACCTCATAGCCATACCCGAGCAGAGTGTCAATCCCAATCTCATCAACGACTTGGGCCTCCACTAGCTGTATGAGCACTATCCCAAGGTGCTCAAACACCCTTGTCAGCAGAAACCCATATCCAAGATCATGGGCCCGGGTGGTGTTCGCAATTCGCCCTATGTGGCGAATCATGATTGCAGGGAGGTTGATTGGTTCCTCCCTATCCAGTAAGTCCACCAGGCATTGATCGAGGGCATCAGTTGAGTTTCGCCCTTGACCTCGTGGAATTATGTTCTTGATAGTGAACATAAACAATAGTTGGTGTAGGGAGGTCATTTCACCCTTCTTAACAGAGAGGGGTGTTCTCAGGCCCTGCTTTTGACTGAGGCGTTGGGACACCTCTAGGAGCCTGGCTGTTTCTAGGGCTGTTTTGTCTTCCCTCACATACACGTCAAAGCCTTGGGAGGGTACTCCCAAAATTTTCCCAAGTGTGGGTGCATCAACTTAATGCGTTGCCCATTCACAAAACTAGTCACCACCCCTTCGGTGACACTGCAGTTGGCGTAAAACTCAGCCAACTCAGGCACATAACACCCCAGCTGGGTGTTTGCAAACAAGTCGAGCCAGCCTTGAGCGCGCAACTTGGTCAGGAACACCCCCAGACCCTGTTCCTCGAAAAAGCTTACATTCACTACCTTCCCCCTGACGACATTGCGCTTAAGCAACTGCGCATGTTTGTCAGACATAGGAGAGGGAGTGAACTGCTTTGGGCGTTTGGGGGCAGGAACAGAGGTGGTAGCTTCTGGTAGGGGGGCTGTTCTGGGCTTTCGCTTGAGGGGTGTTTTTGCAGGAGAGGGCTTCACAGCAGGTTTAGTGGTTGATTTTGGAGGGGCTTGTTCTTCAGAGGACTCGGAGAACACCGGTGTCCCCTGTTTGAAGGAGGTGTTCTCAGAGTCAGAACTCGAGAACCCTTCGGTAGAAGAGGAGGAAATCTCCTCGATGACAGGAGCAGAGGGTTTGGAGATACGGGGAGAAGATTGAAAAGCTAGTCTCGCAGATTTGCGAGAAGGCTTGGAGGATTGTGGAGAAGAGGGAGTTTGAGAGGGCTAAGACCTTGGTTGTGGCCTTGTTCTTGGCGTTCTGCTACGCCTGGCCACTATTTTCACCCTTTTCCTTTTCTCTCCAGTTTGAGCGACCGGAGTGGGGGTTTCAGCTTCAGGGAGAGAATCCTTCTCTAAACTCTCCTCTGATGTCTCATTCGACTTCCCTTGGAAATCGACATCCAGATCCTCCACAAACACACCTTCGACAGAGGCAGCCCCTGTTTCTGGTGCTGTTTCAGGAAACAACCAGAAGAACAGGGCTCAAAATTAAACCCTTCAGGGGTTTCCAAGATTTTATCTTGAGACCCCGATAGTGTACCCTCTGACTCGACGTTAATGGGACAAGCAATTGTCCCTACAAGAAACACCAATTCCCTTTCACACTCGAAGGGAATATCAACCATCCCCATTCCCACTGAGTGTAGGGACAAGCTTTTCAGAAATTTGAAAGGCTTGTACAGGATTGGGCGAGGGGGAGCAGGGATTGAGGACACAAGAACGAGGTCGTTTGATTGAGAGGAGTTGTTGAGAGCCATTGTTGCTAGAGGAGAGAGATTAGGGTTTAAGGCTTTGCAGGTTTCTCAGATTTTGCAGTATTGAGAACAGGGCATATAGAGAGAGAGAGAGAGAGAGAGAGAGAGAGCACCCAAAATCTTTAAAAGATTTCTTGGTTTGCAACAGGTGTGAGAATTAAAAGCTTGTGCCTTGGGAAGGAAAAACACATCGAGCAACCAAGGGGCGTACCTGTTCTCTTCGTTATGCCTGTTCTTTGTCGTCTGATCTTGATTGGACTTAATGGTATTAAGGCGGCTTCAGTACATCCCCTTATGCTGCACTAAGTGGATAAGTAAAGACAAAATGCACGCAATTCGAGTGTATGCAATAACATCCGTTGTTAATAAGATTTGCAAACAGGGGGAGAGAACATGGTGTAAAGGTTGATCTTACCAAACCCAGTTCATGTTCTGGAAATAGGTAACTCAGGGTGTTCTCACCAACCCTAGTTCCAGTCTATTTCTCTCAAATTGAACTCTAGCTAGTGCCTTAGTGAATATATCAACAATTTGATTTTTCGTTGTGCAAAAGTTCATAGAGATTAAACCCTTTTCAACATTATCTCTCAAGAAATGATGTCGAATGTCAATATGCTTTGTTCTTTTATGTTGACATGGATTTTTGGCAATGTTAATTGCACTTGTGTTATCACAAAAAATAGGAATGCATCCAATGTCAACACAAAAGTCCTTAAGCTGTTGCCTTATCCACAACAGTTGAGCACAACATGAAGCTGCTGCAACATATTCAGCTTCTGCTATGGACATGGCAACTGAATGTTGCTTCTTGGTAGCCCAAGATACCAAACAAGGTCCAAGAAAGTGAGCCATACCTGAGGTACTCTTTCTATCAACTAGGAATCCAGCATAGTCAGCATCAGCATATCCAACAAGATCAAAATTGCAACCTCTAGGATACCATAAGGCT
Organism: Carnegiea gigantea; assembly: GCA_029747015.1. NCBI lineage: Eukaryota > Viridiplantae > Streptophyta > Magnoliopsida > Caryophyllales > Cactaceae > Carnegiea > Carnegiea gigantea. The sequence goes on from JAKOGI010002506.1 coordinate 82,436, forward strand.
AAATTGGGTGTATGTTTCAAATATCTTAGTATCCGTTTCACAGCCTTAAGATGAGTTTCCTTAGGATTAGACTGAAAACGGGCACATAAACCAACACTAAAAACAATATCTGGTCTACTAGCGGTTAGGTATAGGAGTGACCCAATCATGCCCCTATAGAGTTTCTCCTCAATTGAGGGACTCCCATCATCCATAACCAACCTGGTTGAAGGAGAAATAGGAGTGTCTACGGGTTTGGCCAACTCCATCCCAAAACGCTTAAGTAGCTCCTTGATATACTTTTGTTGATGGATCATGGTGCCGTTTGGAGTTTGCTTGATTTGTAAGCCTAAGAAAAAGTTAAGCTCACCCATCATGCTCATCTCAAACTCACTCCTCATCATATTTGAAAATTCATTGCATAAATCATGATGAGTTGCACCAAATATAATGTCATCAACATATATTTGGACAATCAATAAATGTTCCCCCTTAGATTTTAGAAACAAGGTATTGTCTACCTTGCCTCTTCTAAAATCATTTTCAATTAAAAAACTTGACAACCGTTCGTACCAAGCTCTAGGAGCTTGTTTTAGGCCATAAAGAGCTTTGTCAAGTTTGAAAACATGGTTAGGAAATTCACTGTTTTCAAAACCAGGGGGTTGTTTGACATACACCTCTTCTTTAAGGTATCCGTTGAGGAATGCACTTTTCACGTCCATTTGATATAGCTTGATTTCCATATGAGCTGCAAAGGCTATTAAGATTTGAATAGCCTCAATTCTAGCAACTGGTGCAAAGGTTTCTTCATAATCGATTCGTTCTTCTTGATTATACCCTTGAACAACCAGCCGTGCCTTGTTCCTAGTGACTGTTCCTGACTCATCCAGTTTGTTTCAGAACACCCACTTAGTTCCAATGATTTTTCTCTCAGCCGGTCGAGGTACAAGGTGCCACACTTTGTTTCTTTCAAATTGATGAAGCTCTTCTTGCATAGCCGTGATCCAATCTGAATCTGCAAGAGCTTCATTCACACTTTTTGGCTCAATGTTAGAAAGAAAAGCATAGAAAGCACAAAAATTCTTAAGTTTAGATCTAGTTTGCACTCCAGTATTAATACCTGACAAGATTTGATCAAGAGGGTGCGAACTATGGTGCTTCCATGGTCTTGAATTAAGTGGATCCACAGACACATGCTCTGTTCTAACTGAAATGTGTGTAGGATCAGGCTCAAGAACACCTCCTGATCCTGTTTCTGCACCTATTTGCAAGCTTGTTCCTGAAGAGCATGGTTCCGAACATGGTTCAACGGTGTTTCCCCCTGTTTGGTCCTCACCTTGCCTGCCATTTTGAGGAACAGCTTCTATACCTGTTTTCTTCAGGGTGTTCTCACCTTGTTTTTCTTGGTTCAACGATTCCTTTTGGACAAGACCTAATTCAAACTCTTCATCCTGTGCATCACTCTCATTCAAAGAGTTAGATTCATCAAAAAACACATGCACACTTTCCTCAACACACAAGGTTCTTTTGTTAAAGACTTTGTATGCCTTACTGTGAGAGGAATAACCAAGAAATATTGCCTCATCACTCCTTTGATCAAACTTTCCTAAGGCATCTTTCCCATTGTTATGCACGAAACATCTGCAACCAAATGTTCTTAGATGCATAATGTTGGGTTTTCTGCCTTTGAGAAGTTCATAAGGAGTTTTGTTCAAAATGGGTCTGATCATGCATCTATTTATAATGTAACATGAGGTGTTCAATGCTTCTGCCCAGAAATACCTAGGAAGACCACTAGCAATAAGCATTGTTCTGGTCATGTCTTCCAGGGTGCGATTTTTGCGCTCAACCACCCCATTTTGTTGGGGTGTTCTTGGAGCTGAGAAGTTATGATCAACACCATGTTCATTACAATAGTTGATAAAACTTGCATTTTCAAACTCAGTTCCATGATCAGATCTCAAGCTAATTAAGGAGTGTCCTACTCTCTTTTCAACCTTTTTGAGAAAGGCAATAAAATTCTCAAAGGTTTCATCTTTGGATGCCAAAAACAAGGTCCAAGTAAATCGAGAGTAATCATCCACTACAACAAGCACATACTTTTTCCCACCTCTACTAGTTATCCTCATGGGACCACACAAATCAATGTGTAATAATTCTAGAGGTCGGGTAGTGCTTACACATTTTTTCGATTTAAAAGAAGATCTGACTTGTTTGCCTTTTGCACAAGCTTCACATACCTTATCATCATTAAATTTGATGGAAGGTAGTCCAATAACCAGGTCTTTTGAAACAAGTTTGTTTAACAAGGACAGCTTGCATGACCTAGTCTCTTGTGCCATAGCATTATATCATCATTTAATGCATTTAAACAAGTCAGATTATTTTGGGGAAGAGTGGAAATACAAACTTTATAAACATTTTGACATCGCTTCCCCTTTAACACAACATCTCCTGTGTCGTCATTCACAACCAAGCAACGTGTTTTTGAAAACAGTACTAGGTTGTTCTTGTCACACAGTTGGGACACACTTAGCAAATTGTGTTTTAACCCATCAACTAAGTGCACATTATCAATTGAGTGGGAGAGAGTTTTACCAATATTACCTACACCGACAATTGTCCCAGACTTGCTGTTTCCAAATGCTACACTCCCACCATTCAAAGCTGTAAGTGAGAGAAAATTTGATCTTTCACCAGTCATGTGCCGTGAACACCCACTATCAACAAACCACAACTGCCTGTTTTCAAGGGTGTTAGTGGGGTTGTTCGTAAGGTTGTTCTCTCTCACTTCAGCCTGCAAAACAAATTACGGGTTAGTTTTGGGAACCCAGATCCACTTGGGTCCCATTCTTTTAGACATGTAAAGCTCATCTTTTCTAATCCAGATTTGTTTCACATACCTTTCATTCTTTTCATTGGCATGTTTTCTTAAAGGGCAAGTGTATCTATAATAACTCGTTTTACCACAATGAAAGCAAACGATGTTTTCAGGTAATCCCACATACTTTCTATGTATTGGGTAAACGGTCCGTTTATGCTTGTAACCAAGTCCCTTTTTGTTTCTACTGTGATGAGTGTTTAACCAATCAAGGGCTTGTGAAGATTTGTTCCAGCGTTTGTTTGTGGCAAGATCAGTTTCTAATTTTTCTATGGTGGCATTCAAGCTTTGCTTTTCATTTAGCAGGGATTCAACTATTTCTTCCACTTCAAAGAGTTTTTTCTCTACTTGTGTATAATCGCCTTCTTTTAGAAAGAGGTCTTCTCTAAGCACGTTAATATTCTCATGTAAACCGAGTTTTTCATTTTTGAGAATTTCATTTTCAAGCTCTAGGTCACGAACTTCTCTTTTTAGATCAGCATAGGTGTCTATCAAATTATATAGAAGTTCTTCTAAAGTGGCTTTGTTAAGACCATGTACCTTGTTCTTGAGATCTGAGAAGCTGATTGTTGATTCATCATCTGAATCTGAATCACTTTGTGCCATAAGTGCTACGACCCCTTCTTCAGCTTCAGATTCTCCTTCATCCTCAGAGGAATCTCCCCAAGCAGCCAGCATAGCTTTCGAGAATCGCTTGCCCAAATTGTTTACAGGGTGTTTTCGACCCTGTTTTCGAGGGTGTTCGGGCATCTGATCTTCTCGAAGCAGAGGGCAATTTTTGACTAAGTGATTTGGTTTGCCGCACTTGAAACACCCTGTGAGCTGTTCTTTGGGGGTGTTTCTGGACTTACTGAAGTCTTTTCTTTTGTTGTTCTCCTTGACCTTTTTGAAGAATTTCTTGAATTTTCTGGACATTAGAGCCATATCTTCATCTTCAAGGTCAGAGTCAGTGTCCTCATGTGCTTTCAAGGCAAGCCCACGATCTTTCTTTTGGTCCTCTCTTTGTTGTGAGTTCTTTCGGAGTTCATAGGTCTGGAGATTACCAATCAACTCGTCGAGGGTGATCTTGTTCATGTCTTTAGCCTCTTGGATGGCTGTTACTTTGGCCTCCCACGTACGAGGTAAAATTCTGAGGATTTTCCTCACCAACTCTTCAGTGGTGAAAGATCTTCCCAGGGATTTTAACTCGTTCGTGATGTGGGTAAACCGTGTATACATATCCATCACAGTCTCACGATCACCCATATCAAACAAATCATATTGTCGCATAAGTAGCTCAATTCTAGATTGTTTAACCTGACTCGTACCTTCATGAGCAACTTGCAGGGCGTTCCAGATAGCTTGGGCTGATTCACACTCAGAGATGCGAGTGTATTCATCGGGTCCTAGGCCAAAATATAGAAGCTTTTTGGCCTTGGCATTTTTCTCCATCTTTTTGTAGTCCTCGGCATCAAACTCATGAGGTTCTTTGGGAGCTGTTTTTCCTTCAGGAAGGGTTTTTATGGGAATAAAAGGCCCGTTCTTGATAAGCATCCATAACTCATAGCCTTCGACTTGTATATAGTTCTCCATCCTATTCTTCCACCAACTATACTGTTGGCCATTGAAGTAAGGAGGGCGAGTAATGGATTGTCCTTCAAGAATTCCTTGTGGAGTACTCATCTTCAGAATCTCTCAAGGTGTTAACCTTTTATAGGAGAACCTGCTCTGATACCACTTGTTAAATTCATGAGTATACAACCACAAGAGGGGGGTGAATTGTGGTGTCTGATTTTCGCGTTGTAAATAACAAACACCCTCACAGAGGTTATTCTCAGATGACAAACACCCTAGTGACTTGTTTGCAGGGGGTGTTCTCAAATATTGCAAATGCGAAAATCACCAAGATAAATGCGGAAAATAAAGCACACACACAATTTTTACGTGGAAAACACCTCTAGCCCAACTGAGGTGTGAAAAACCACGACCTACCTCGTGTAGGATTTAACCACTTTCACTAACGGGCTTCACACGTTACAAATGTAACACACCTTGTTACAACTTGCAACCACGTAACCTTCTTTTCTAAGAAGGGTTACACCACGTCCAAATCTCACCAGATTGGACACGTCCAAAGTCCACACGACTGAGGACCACTCACTCACTTTTCTGATCCAAGATCAGGGTTACAAAACACCTTACGGGGGTGCTTCTGATTTAAGCAGATGTAAGGTACAATGAGGTCCTAGTATGCCAATATCTTGAAAGCTCAGTTTAAACACAACTTGTCTCGGTTTTTCTTTTCTCAAGCGTAACTCGAAAAATTCTTCTCACTAGAAAAACCACTTTTGAAATTTTCTCTTTTTTGCGTATGTTGTGTATGTTTCTCGTCTTTTCTCCTCTATGCAAATGGGAGTGAAATGCTGAGATTTTAAACACAAAATCCAACGGTCAAAAACAAGGAGAGGTGAAAGAATCAGCTAAGTATGGAAAACGATTTTCAAGCAAGAAATACTCCCTAACGGCTAGTGATAAATTTTTCCCAAAATATAGGGGATTTGTTATCTTAAGAGATAACCCTTATCTTCCCATAGCCGTGAAGAAGATTCAAATGACAACCAGAAATCTTCAGCTTTTGAAATTTTATCATATCCGAAAATATAGGCAAAGGGAATCTTTTAGTTTTGGCAATTCTCCCAAAACCTATTTTCGCAAATCTCCCATAATATTTTCAAGAAATATCCTTTCCAGAAAAATAGCAATCTTAGAATTTAAAGAAAGTATTCTGGAGATCTTGGCCAATCGAAATGAATTTTCAAAGATAACCGGGTATGGCCACTTCAGTTCAGAAACACCCTAGGCACCCTGTTTGCAGGGTTGTTCGCAACTGGTGTTCTGAAGCACTTAGCGCAAATACCGATTCAAGAGGTGTTCAAAATGACGTTTTCAATATTGGCATATTAACAAGAGTCTAAATAAATAAAACCTATATACCCAAGAGTTCTTGTTTTGAACCACTCATCTTGTCCAAGATTTGTAGAGTTGCTGTGAACACCAAGGCCACCTTGTTTGCTGGGGTTGTTCTTTGCATTGCTAGAGTTCAGGAACATGCCTTACAATCAACTGTCGAGGTGGTGTTCTTGACTTAATATAGAATCACCAAGTAAAACCTGTTTTGAAGACTTGTTCTCACATGTAGCAAACCAGTTAATACAATAAAGATCACAAACACCAGTTAGGCCTGTTTGGAGATCGTGTTTGGAGCAACATTACTTGGACAAATTTTTACACTTGGATTTGTTATCATCAAAACTGAATATACTCAACAGGTAGCATGTAAAAGCTCAAAAATTCAGGTTATAGTGGTGGTTTGTCGCAGCATAGTGAAGTTTCGGGTACGAAACTTTCTTAAGTGGGGTAGTATGTAAAAGCCCGGAAATTCGATTTGAGAAATTATGTCCAGTTGGACCGACTTAGACCCGAGTCAACCCAAGCCAATGCCAAATGAGTCCTCGTGGAATTTATTTTGTCTAAGGGAGCTTCTAATAAATTTTTCTTCAACATTTTTTTTGGAAGTTTAAAATCCCCAAAATTTCCCTTTTTATTTCTTTTCTATAAAACCCCTAGTATTACCGTTACTATTGGTATGGTTATTATTATTGTCATTATTACTATTTTTTTATTATTATTATTATGTATTATTATTATTATTCAAAAAAAAAGGAAACCCTATCTTGCCTTCCCCTTTCAGCCGCCTCCCACACATAAAAAAAAAAATTGAAATTGAATTTTTCCCCCTTTTTTTACACGCACACCCCCCCTAAAATCCTAAACCCTAACTTCCTCCTCCCATTCTGTCCCTCACGCCTCCCACATCTCTCTCTCTCCCCCCCCCTCTGAACTCCCTCACTACCACCGGACCACCGCCACCACGCCGCCGCTGCCGTGCCGCCACCACCTCTCCCCACGGCCATCCTCCTTGCCTTGGTAAGGTTTACACAAAAGGGGGATGCTTGAGATCCATGCATCCCCATGCATCAAAAGAAAAATTCACACTCTTAACTTCTTCTTTCCTTTTTGTGAATTTCATGATCTTGGTGAATGAGAGTTTTGATTAATTCTTTTTATTATTGCTTTTCTCAGCTTTTTCACCATTGAACTTGAGCAAAGGCGGAAATTCCATTGAACCAATCCCGGTCTCGACTCAAGGTAATTCATAACGATGATTTAATGGCGTTTTATTTTTAGCCTTGGTAAAAGCGGTTTCTTTTGGCATGCTTGGGTTTGGGCGAGAGTCTAGGGGTTGCTAAGTGGGAATTTCGAATTTTTGGAGACCCAATACACACGAAAACCAACCCTAATGTGGAAGGGTGAACTGGGCAGATTAAGTATAGTTTTTACCCCGAATTTGAAACTTCGGTATAATAAATCTAGATTATCAAAAATTTTGAAATTTTTGTGGTAGATGGTTTGGGATGTGAAAATTACGTGGGTTTTTGAATCAAGTGAATCGGAGTTAAAATCAAGAATTTATGGTGGAAATACTGAACCCTGTAAAAATCAAGGCTGTTGGTGTAGGTTTCGATTTTTGAAGTTTTTGCCTAGTTACTGTTCAATTTGGTAAAAACTCTAAACATGAGAATTGTAGTACACAAAAGCATCTTTCCAAGTTGAGGAAGAGGTTAGTTTTTGGAGGTCTGGAGGAAACGTTATGGATTTTGGAATTGAGGTTAAAAACCTGGGCACAAACTAGGAAGTGGAAACTGGGACTGTTGCAACCATGGATTTGGAAAAATTCCCTAGGTCATAATTGGTTGCTAAAAATTATGAAAGTTATTGGGTATGAACTTCTGGATGTAATGAAAATTCCTGTTTTAGAATTGGACCGCTTCGAGTAGCATAGCCCAAGAAGTAATAAATTCTTCTAGTGGCGGTCATGAGAAAACAATCACTGACAGTTCTGAAATAAATGAGATAATGGCCTAGTTCAGGATAGAACCAGGCCAAACTTTAAACACAGGAAATGTAGGGGATGACTTGAGGTTTCGGGATCGACCTAGAACACTAAATTTGGACATCGATAACAAAAGTTATAGCTGCTAAAAGTCGCACCCAGAATCTGGTAAATCGACCCTTAACTAGGGTTAAGGATGGGTTAAACTAAAAAGTTAGAGGAAGGTTATAAAAAGAAAAAAAAAATAATAATAATAAAATCTAGGAGGACTAAAGAGGTCCTAAATTAAATACGGACTGATTATGGACTATACATGGGCCAGGTGCGGACCAGCGAACCTATTGTTAAGTAACCGAGCCCGTCAACTGTACGGTAACTAGGTAACAATCATGCCATAACCTTTCCCTGTGTGGCTCAACTGCGAATGTTTTGGAATGTGAGTAAGAATTTCTGGTTTTACTGTTCAAATTAAAGGAACACTAAATCATGAATTGAAAAATAAAGGCATGATGGAAACAGTGCGTTGTGTATGGTCTGAAAAATTAAAACTTGCTATGTTGAGGAAGTTGAAACATAATGTGATTCGAGTAGAGACATAAACTTTCATTGTGTTGCTATGGGAAAGGTGCGTGAAATCGAATGAACTAATTGTGCTATGTTGACTCCAATAAGGAATAAGAACCTGTTAATTAAAAAGGACTTAATGGGGCGAGATTCATGTGTTTGAATGAGTTGAAGGCCATAGCCTTCCCCGGGTAATAAGTGCATGCATGTGAGCAGCCACGTGCTCGGTTGAGACATGGGGCAGGTTATCGGTAACCACCAATGTTGGTGGTAGGCCAGGAATAGTTAAGCAGTAACCACTTGAGTAGCGGTAGGCCAGGAATGAGTTAAGCGGCTGCACTCTGACAAGCGCAGGCCATGAGACCCACTGGGATCGCTCCCCTAAAACCGAATTGAAACTGATGCATGTTGAACTGAACTGTGGAAGCGTGATTCTGAAAGATAAGGAAGGAATTGTGATAACGGCTTGTGTGCTTGAAAGATGTTTTTGTTGTCCCTTCCCCTTTAAAATGTTTTCAAAATTAATTTGTGTGCGTGTTTGACTGTTGGGGGTGCTTGTTACTGAGTTTATCTCACGTTTTATAAAATGTTTTGTTTTTAGGTGATCTAGTTATGCCTGGAGCTAGGGACATAAAAGTAGGGCGAGGCGCGAACGCAGGAAATTTATGAGATGGATGTTAGATGTCGATAAACAGTAGTTTTTTTGATTTATTTAGTGTTACTGAAATTCTGAATGATGTAAGGTTGAATTATTTTACAAGGTTTTTATGTTAATTGTTATTTTGATATCCAGGCTGGTATTTCCAAGAAGGAAATACGGCGGTAACACCCCGTTAGGAATTCTTGCTATCGGGCAGGTTAAATTGATAGCAAACAAAGAATTAGAAATCTGGGGGTGTTACAAAGTGGTATCAGAGCTCAGGTTAACTGACCTGAAGGCTCGTCTAAAAGGCAATAAAAAAATACAAAAAAAATTTAAGGACCAAAACCAGTAGACTTAAGGACCGCATGGAGGGTGAGTGTAGCACGAGGACAGGGGCTGTAAGCATCTGCATATAGTATTAAATGAATGCATGACTGCGATTGAATGCATATCTTATGTGTACCTATTCGCATAGGAATGGAGGGTGCCCAGCATTACTGCTGCGTGGGAGGTCCTTGCCTGCATCACCAGTTAGCTAAAGAGCTAGGGAAGAGTGTGTGGGACCACATACGACATGTGAGATAGGTAGTAGCCAGATACCTGGATGATAGGCCCAATAGCTACTTGGCGATGGAGGGTAACCGAGTGATCTTTCTATTGCTAACCCTAAAGAAGGACCCTATGTGGCGCTATCATGTTGATGAGATGCACCCCCGGGCTCGTGACCCCTGCCTATGGGGACATTGTTGTTGGTGCGATTGGGAGCCCTTGGGGATGGACATAGAGGACCTAATTGACTACTTGAGACTAAAGGGACCCCATGACCTAGAGCGTGTTCTGACAGCTAGTGAAGAGGACGCCCCACCCGTGGGAGACGAATACACAGATAAGGAGGGAGACTCTAAGGAAGCGGAAGATAACCCTAGTGAGGCAGAACCCAGAGGGGAGTTTAAGAGTGGAAATGAGCCAATAGTTGGGGAACCTAGAGAGCAATATGATGATGAGGAAGACTCAGATGATGACCCCGAGGAAGACCCTATGGAGGAAGAAGACCCAGAGGAAGATCCTGAGGAAGACTCGATAGAACAGGGAGATCCTAAAGGAGACCCTGAGAGAGACTCTGAGGTTAGTGAGGGACAGCTGATGGGGAGTGAAGACCTTGTCGAGGAGCAGGAAGACGTAGACAGGGACCACCATGTACAGGACAAGCAAACCAGTGGCCCGGGAGACTTGGAGGAGAAGATAAACTATTTATAGGATTGGGCCGAACGTGAGATTGGGATGACCCACTAGAAGCAGGGTAGATGTGGCTGGATGTGTAGGGGTACCTGCCCCCCAGACACCCCTGACCAGTAGAAGCTGGAGGTAGTTAGGAAGTTGAAATTTTCTTTTCCATTGCTTGGACAATTTTGGTAGTTGTTTCTCTGTTTCTTATTAAGCCTCTGGGGCTACTAAAGTTATACGTCGAGATGTAATGAAAAGTGTTAGTGTGGAACTCTTATGTTATTGAAATGCTGTGCAATAAAATCTCCCTAGACTATTTAAATATCAGCATCCCTTGTTGAGAAGTGTTAGTGTGGAACTCTTATGTTATTGAAATGCTATGCAATAGAATGATCATCGTGATAATCATGAATCGTGTGAATGAGATGCCTGTCTAATGTAAATTATTTGAACATGTGACGTGGTGGTCGTACCACCTGAACTTTGCTAATATGTTGAAATCAAACTCCTGTCAAATGTGGCATAATGCACTGGCATGTACTATATGTTTGAAATTCTGTAGAACGTATGTTGTGAACTGTTAGGAGAGGAACTAAACCCGAATTATTTTCCCCAACCAGAATGGCGGGAAGCAACAACCACAACAGCGAGTCCCGAACTGGACCCCATCCTGAAACAAGGGTCCCTACGAACCAGGACATCCCTATGGCGGCCCTCGGGGAACGACTGGAGGCTCTACGCCCTCGAAATGGGAATGGGTCTCGTAGTCAGATTGACGAGACTAACCCACCAATGGGAGCTGAGCTTACCAATTTGTTGCTGCTGGAGATGCTGCAGAAACAAGGAGAACAACTGCGACTCCAGAACGAACAGATACAGAGGGTAATGGTGGTACAGGAGAAAAGGGCTGAGGAGGATAACTCCTACATGTTCAAGAGGTTCACTAGCCATCATCCACATGTTTATGATGGCACTCCTGAACCTAAGACTTTCGAAGACTGGGTTAGGGGTATGGAGAAACTGTTCAACGCACTCCAATGCCCTAAGGAGTGGAAGGTGGGCTTCGCAGTATTCTATTTGAAGGATAAGGCTGACTTATGGTGGGCCACGATGAGGGAGAGACAACACGAACCAGGATTCGACTGGAACAAGTTCAAGCAGATGATCAAGGATCATTTCTACCCTATCTCCCTCTAAAAGGCTAAGGAGGGCGAGTCTGTGCAACTGCAGCAGGGGAACATGAGCGTACTCGAGCACGCCTTGAAATTTATAGAGCTTTCACGGTTCGCTCCACCTTCGTAGCGGATGAAAGGCTAAAGATGAACCAGCTCGAGGCCGGGCTGAACCTCATAATCAAGGAGAGGAAGTCCGTCCGTTAGTATGCCTCCTACGTTGATCTATATGATACGGCGGTCAATGTAGAGAGGGCGATGAAGGAGCAGAGCAATTATTTTAATGAGCAGCGGGGAACCAAGAGGAAGGGGGATAAACGGGATAACCGGGGAAATTTCCAGTCACAAGAGCATAACCATCGACCTGCTGGGGGTCAGTACTCTGGCAACTTCAATCGAGGTGGCCAGTATCCCAACACATGGCCCACGGTGACCTGCAATGCTTGCGGGAAACCAGGACATTTTGCCAGGGAGTGTCGGACAGTGAATAGATGCTTCCGCTGTGGAAGCCACCAACACCAGGGTCGAGACTGCCCACTCCCTCCACCCCCTACTATGCAGCGGTAGGGCCAGAGTCAAGGGCAAGGGCAACGACCTCGGCAGCCATATCAGAACAGGGGAGGACAGGTGGCAAACCCCAACCAACAAAACCGGGCACCTCAGCAAACCCAAGCCTGACCTCCCTATCAACCGCCTCGAAACAATGGGGGTAGAGTCTGTGTGATGCGAAAGGAGGAAGCAGAGGATGCTCCTAGCGTTGTGATGGGTACTTTCTCTCTCCTAACTCAACTAATAGATGTGTTGTTTGATTCGGGTGCCACGCACTCGTTTATTTCTATTAGGCTAGTTGAGACGTTAGGACTCATCCCCACTCGTAAATCTTCATTACTATCCGTGACCCTCCTGGATGGGAAGACTGTGTCGTGTGAGGAGTCATACGAGGGTTGCCCTCTTAGAATGTATGAATGTGAATTCTTGGCGGACCTATATAAGTTTGAGTTAACAGATTTTGAGGTTATTTTGGGGATGGACTGGTTAGCTAAGTACCAGGCTCAGATAGACTGCTCGAAACGAAAAATCACCCTGAAGGGGCCCAACGGGAAGAAGATAGTGCATAGGGGTCAAAGTCCCCGAATGAGAGCGAAATTGGTATCAGCAATGAAAGCTCACAAGTTATTAGGTAAAGAATGCGACGGATTTCTCTGTCATGCGGTGAATACTGAGGATGCCAAGTCCTCCCTGGAGGACATCCTTGTAGTGAAGGGATACTCGGATGTGTTTCCCGATAAAATTCCAGGCATGCCACCTCTTAGGGAGGTGGGGTTCTGTATCGACCTCACCCCTGGAGCCACCCCCATTTCTAAGGCACCCTATCGGATGGCACCAACTGAACTTAAAGAATTGAAGACCCAATTAGAGGAACTCTTAGAGAAAGGGTATATCTGACCTAGCACATCTCCGTAGGGAGCCCCGGTCTTATTCGTGAAGAAGAAGGATGGGACCCTAAGATTGTGCATAGACTACCGGGAGCTAAATAAGATGACGTTCAAGAACCTTTACCCCCTGCCCAGAATAGACGACTTATTCGACCAGCTGCGGGGCGCGGGAACTTTTTTCAAAATTGATCTCCGTTCGGGGTATCACCAACTTCGAATCAATGATGAGGATATACCCAAGACTGCATTTCGTACCCGATATGGACTCTACGAGTTCGTGGTGATGCCCTTTGGCCTCCCCAATGCCCCGGCAGCCTTGATGGACCTTATGAACAGGGTCTTTAAACCTTACCTGGATCAGTTCGTGGTGGTGTTCATAAACGATATTCTCATTTACTCGAGAACCCCAGAGGACCGCACCCACCACTTACGAACAGCCCTAGAAGTTTTGAGGAAAAACGAGTTGTATGCCAAGTTGTCGAAATATGAGTTCTGGTTGAGAAAAGTAGCATTCCTAGGACACGTAGTATCTACTGAGGGTGTGTCAGTGGATCCCTAAAAGATTGAGGCGGTGTCAAACTGGCCCAGACCTAAAAACCCGACAGAGGTAAGGAGTTTCTTGGGTTTGGGGGGTTACTATCGCCAGTTTGTTCAAAATTTCTCAAAAATTGCCACCCCCCTTACGAACGTAACCAAGAAGGCCACTAGGTATGAATGGACGGAGCAATGTGAGGAAGCGTTCCAGGAACTCAAAAAGAGATTGACGAGTGCACCAATACTAGCCTTACCATCTGCTGATACGGACTTTACAGTGTACAGCGATCCCTCTAGGAGTGGTTTAGGGTGTGTACTGATGCAAGAGGGTCGCGTCATAGCCTATGCGCCCCGACAGCTCAAGACACATGATTGGAACTACCCAACTCATGACCTGGAGTTAGCGGCAGTAGTATTTGCCCTTAAAATCTGGAGGCATTATCTGTATGGAATACGTTGTGAAGTCTTCACCGACCACCAGAGCTTGAAATACCTTTTCTCACAGAAGGATCTGAAATTAAGACGGACTAGGTGGCTGGAATTCCTGAAGGATTATGACGTCCATTTCCAATACCATCCGGGGAAGGCTAATGTAGTGGCAAACGTATTAAGTCACCGACCGTACCCAGCACTGAGCTGTCTACAGGCGCTCCCAAGCGAGTTATGTGAGGAATTTCGCAAGTCGGAGCTTAATGTAATTACCCCGGGGTCGAAACCTATACTTTGCACCCTAGAGGTGCAGCTGACTCTCATAGAGGAAATCCAAGTAGCCCAGACCACAGACCCTCAACTCGAATGGATTAGTGAAGAGATATTGGTGGGTAAAGCACCCGATTCGTAATTCATGAGGATGGTACCATAAGATTCCATAATCGGGTGTCTGTTCTAGCCGTAGAGGCACTTAAGAAGGAGATCTTAGACGAAGGGCACAATACTCCACATTCGGTACACCCTGGGGGTAATAAATTGTATAAGGACCTAAGGCAGATGTTCTGACGGAGTAACATGAAATAGGAAGTGGCTGATTATGTGGCAAAGTGCCTGACCTGCCAGCGAGTAAAAATCGAGCACCAACGACCAGCAGGACTTTTACAACCGCTGGATGCCCCTCACTAGAAATGGGATTCTATGTCCATGGATTTTGTCATAGGGCTGCCGTTGACCCAACCGAAGCACAATGCGATCTGGGTTATAGTGGATAGGCTAACGAAGTCGGTGCATTTCATAGCCATGAAAAATACTTGGATCTTGGATCAGCTAGCTCGAGCCTACCTCGAGGAGATAGTGCGGCTACACGGGGTACCCTGTTCTGTAGTGTCGGATCGGGATACCCGGTTTCAATCGGGATTCTGGCAGACGCTGCAGGAAGCATTCGAAACGTTGTTACGTTTTAGTACTGCCTTTCACCCTGCAACTGATGGACAGACATAACGTACTATTCAAACCTTTGCGGGCTTGCGCCTTGGATTTTAAGAGCGCATGGGACGAACAATTGCATTGATCGAATTCTCGTACAATAACAGCTACCACGCGAGCATTGGCATGGCCCTGTATGAGGCACTGTATGAGAGGAAATACAGGACTCCGCTCTGTTGGCAGGAGATTGACGAGGCCTTGACTATTGGACCGGAATTGATCCAAGCAACCACGGACAAAGTAAGGGTAATCCATTAATGAATGAAAGTCGCCCAGAGCCGCCAAAAAAGCTATACCGACCAGAGGCATAGGCCACTTGAGTTCCAGGTAGGCGACCATGTATTTCTCCTAGTCTCTTCAGCCAAAGG
Source organism: Carnegiea gigantea (assembly GCA_029747015.1). Lineage (NCBI taxonomy): Eukaryota > Viridiplantae > Streptophyta > Magnoliopsida > Caryophyllales > Cactaceae > Carnegiea > Carnegiea gigantea. The sequence continues at coordinate 97,586 of JAKOGI010002506.1, forward strand.
GGTTGCGAGATTTGGTAAGGCAAGGAAGCTCAGCCCAAGGTATATCGGACCGTGCCCGATAATACAGAGAGTTGGAGAGGTAGCCTACCAACTAAAGCTACCGACTGAACTTCAGAGAGTGCATAATATATTCCATGTGTCGCAGTTGCCGAAATACATTTCAGATCCCTCGCACGTCGTCAAACCCGATCCCATACAGTTCCAAGAAGATTTATCGTATGCGGAGCAACCCGTATAAATCCTGGACCGGTGAGAGAAGCACCTCCGCAAAAAGATAGTGCCCCTAGTGAAGGTCCTTTGGGCCAATCATGAGACATCTGAAGCCACTTGGGAGCCGGAGCAGGAGATGCGAGACAAATACCCCCATCTATTTCCATAATCAGGTGCGTATCAGTTTCGGGGACGAAACTTTCTTAAGTGGGGTAGCATGTAAAACCTCAGAAATTCAGATTATAGTGGTGGTTTGTCGCGGCATAGTGAAGTTTCGGGGACGAAACTTTCTTAAGTGGGGTAGTATGTAAAACCTTGGAAATTCGATTTGGGAAATTATGTCCAGTTGGACCGACTTAGACCCATGTCAACCCAAACCAATGCCAAATGAATCCTCATGGAATTTATTTTGTCTAAGGGAGCTTCTAACAAATTTTTCTTCAACATTTTTTTTGGAAGTTTAAAATCTCCAAAATTTCCCTTTTTATTTCTTTTCTATAAAACCCCTAGTATTACCGTTACTATTGGTATGGTTATTATTATTGTCATTATTACTATTTTTTTATTATTATTATTATTAATATGTATTATTATTATTATTATTATTCAAAAAAAAAAGGAAACCCTATCTTACCTTCCCCCTTCAGCCGCCTCCCAAACACCCAAAAAAAAAAATGAAATTGAATTTTCCCCCTTTTTTTACACGCACACCCCCCCAAAATCCTAAACCTAAGTTCGTCCTCCTATTCTCTCCCTCACGCCTCCCACATCTCTCTTTCTCTCTCCCCCTCTCTCTCAACTCCCTCACTACCACCAGACCACTGCCACCACGCCGCCGCAGCCGTGCCACCGCCACCTCTCGCCACGGCCATCCTCCTTACCTTGGTAAGGTTTACACAAAAGGGGGATGCTTGAGATCCATGCATCCCCATGCATCAAAAGAAAAATTCACACTCTTAACTTCTTCTTTCCTTTTTATGAATCTCATGATCTTGGTGAATGAGAGTTTTGATTAATTCTTTTTATTATTGCTTTTCTCAGCTTTTTCACCGATGAACTTGAGCAAAGGCGGAAATTCCATTGAACCAACCTCGGTCTCGACTCAAGGTAATTCATAACGATGATTTAATGGCGTTTTGTTGTTAGCCTCAGTAAAAGTGGTTTCTTTTGGCATGCTTGGGTTTGGGTGAGAGTCTAGGGGTTGCTAAGTGGGAATTTCGAATTTTTGGAGACCCAATGCATGCGAAAACCGACCCTAAAGTGGAAGGGTGAACTGGGCAGATTAAGTACAGTTTTTACCCCGAATTTGAAACTTCGGTATAATCAATCTAGATTATCAAAAATTTAAAAATTTTTATGGTAGATGGTTTGGGATGTGACAATTACGTGGGTTTTTGAATCAAGTGAATCAGAGTTAAAATGAAGAATTTATGGCAGAAATACCGAACCCTGTAAACATTAAGGCTGTTGGTGTAGGTTTTGGTTTTTGAAGTTTTTCCTAGTTACTGTTCGATTTGGTAAAAACTCTAAACATAAAAGTTGTAGTACACAAAAGTATCTTTCCAAGTTGAAGAAGAGGTCGATTTTTGGAGTTCTAAAGGAAACGTTATGAATTTTGGAAGTAAGGTTAAAAACCTGGGCAAAAACTGGGAAGCGAAAACTGGGACTGTTGCAACCATGGATTTGGAAAAATTCCCTAGGTCATAATTGGTTGGTAAAAATTATGAAAGTTATTGGGTATGAACGTCTAGATGTAACAAAAATTTCAGTTTTGGAATCGGACCACTTTGAGTAGCATAGCCCAAGATGCAATAAATTCTTCCAAGGGCGGTCGTGGGAAAACAATCACTGACAGTTCTGAAATAAATGAGATAATGACCTAGTTCAGGATAGAACCAGGCCAAACCCTAAACACAGGAAATGTAGGGGACAACTTAAGGTTTCGGGATCGACCTAGAACACTAAATTTGGACATCGATAACAAAAGTTATAGCTGCTGAAAGTCGCACCCAGAATCTAGTCAATTGACCTTTAACTAGGGTTAAGGATGGGTTGAACTAAAAAGTTAGAGGGACGTTATAAAAAGGAAAATAACAATAATAATAATAATAAAATTTGGGAGGACCAAAGAGGTCCTAAATTAAATGCGGACTGATTATGGACTATACATGGGTCAGGTGCGGACCAGCGAACCTATTGTTAAGTAACCGAGCCCGGCCACTGTACGGTAACCAGGTAACAATCATGTCCTAACATTTCCCTGTGTGGCTCAACTGTGAATGTTTTGGAACGTGAGTAAGAATTCCTGGCTTTACTGTTCAAATTGAAGGAACACTGATTCATGAATTGAAAAATAAATGCATGATGGAAACAGTGCGTTGTGTATGTTCTGAAAAATTGAAACTTGCTATGTTGAGGAAGTCGAAACATAATGTGATTCAAGTAGAGACATAAACTTTCATTGTGTTGCTATGGGAAAGGTGCTTAAAATCGAATGAACTGATTGTGCTATGTTGACTCTAGTAAGGAATAAGAACCTATTAATTAAAAAGGACTGAATGGGGCGAGATTCATGTGTTTGAATGAGTTGAAGGCCATAGCGTTCCCCGGGTAATAAGTGCATGCATGTGAGCAGCCACGTGCTCGGTTGAGACGTGGGGCAGGTTATCGGTAACCACCTATGTTGGTGGTAGGCCAAGAACAGTTAAGTGGTAACCGCTGGAGTAGTAGTAGGTCAGGAATGAGTTAAGTGGCTGTACTGTGACAAGCGCAGGCCATGAGACCCACTGGGGTCGCTCCCCCAAAACCGAATTGAAACTGATGCATGTTGAACTAAACTGTAGAAGTGTAATTCTAAAAAGATAAGGAAGGAAGTGTGATAACGGCTTGTGTGCTTGAAAGATGTTTTTGCTATCCCTTCCCCTTTAAAATGTTTTCAAAATGAATTTGTGTGCATGTTTGACTGTTAGGGGTGCTTGTTACTGAGTTTATCTCACGTTTTATAAAATGTTTTGTTTTCAGATGATCTAGTTGTGCCTGGGGCTGGGGACATAAAAGTAGGGCGAGGCGCGAACGCAAGAAATTTATGAGATGGATGTTAGATGTCGATAAACAGTAGTTTTTTTGATTTATTTAGTGTTACTGAAATTCTAAATGATGTAAGGTTGAATTATTTTGCAAGGTTTTTGTGTTAATTGTTATTTTGATATCCAGTCTCGTATTTCTAAGAAGAAAATACAGCGGTAACACCCCGTTAGAAATTTCTTCTGTCGAGCTGGTTAAATTAGTAGTAAACAAAGAATTAGAAATCTAGGGGTGTTACAATTTCATAGGACCATTTCCATCTTCTTTTGGGAACCAGTACATTTTATTAGTTGTGAACTATGCTTCTAAATGGCTAGAGGTCATCCCTACTAGTATGTATCATGCTAAAGTGGTTGTGAAGTTCCATAGGGAGAATATATTTGCTAGATTTGGCATGCCCTCAGGCTATTATTATTGGCCAAGGTACTCACTTTGCTAATATGCCTTTTGATGCCTTATTAAGGAGGTACTATAGTCCATAGACTCGATATCCCCTATCATTTACAGACCAGCGGCCAGGTTAGAGTATCTAATAGACAAATTACGTAGATTCTGGAAAAGACTGTGAACAAGAATAGAAAGGAATGCACCGACAAGCTTGTAGATGATTTATGGGCTTGTAGGATTGCTTCGAGACTTCCTTAGGCATGTCATCTTATAGGGTTGTCTATGGTAAGCCTTGTTATCTCCCTATTAAGATAGAGCATAGAGCTTGATAGGCCATCAAAATGTTGAATTATGACTTGACTCAGGCTGGTGAGAAGAAGGGACTACAACTGGGTGAGTTAGAAGAGACAAGAGTTAAGGCATATGAGAGTGCTTGATCTTACAAAGAGAGGACTAAGTTATTTCATGATAAACATATTCTTAGGAAAGAGTTTGCCCCAAGAATGAAAGTGCTCTTATATCACTCTAAGCTTCATTTGTTTCCAAGGAAATTAAGGTCCCGATGGACGAGTTCCTATTATTTCACGTGTTTGTTCCTATGGTGTAGTCGAAATATAGGAGCCTGAAAGTGGTGCCACATTTAAGGTGAATGGTCAGAGGTTGAAACAGTTTCTGGAGTTGCCAAGCACAGAAGATGTGGAGTATCTGATACTCCGCGAGATGTGTTCTAATGAGTGATGTGTTACTAAGATAGCTCAGGAGTATTCAGCAGCCAACCTAGTTCGATTGAAATTTCTTTCCTTTCTTTCTTTTTTTCTTATTTTTCTTTTATTTTATTTTTATATATTTGGGTTTTTTTAATTTTTTTCTTTTTTGTATATGCTTTTACATTTGAGTTTTAGAGTCTTGTCCATTTTCTTTCTTTTTGAGTCTTACCTTTCATTTGGTACATCTGTTTTTCTTTTGCTTTTAGGGTTTCCTTCCACTTCCAATGAGGACATTGCCTGATTTATGTACGGGTGTGGGGAAAATACGTTTCGAAAAACTTGGAAAAAAATGAAAAAAAATGAAAACTTTTGGAAAAAATTGAAAAAGATTTTTGTTTTGTTTTGGAGAATATATGTGTTGTTCTAATTGATCATGTTATCTTGTCCCTAAGCTATTATGTTGCATATAGATGTCGGGTGTATGAAAGAACTTAGTCCAATGTGTTATATTTGTGCGCAGTCCTAACCCCGAACATTTGACGAATGCAAGCATCTTGATTTTGGTAGTTGAACCTGTGAGACTTTGTGGCTTAAAGACTAACTCATCTTTTTTAGTGTCACATTTTTCTTTCATGTGATTACATCTCTAAAACTTCCTTTGATTCTCTTTGAAATCACGTTCAGCATGTGCATTATGATAATATGATACAAGCATTCATTTGTTCTATGAGTCACGTAGCAAAATTGCCACCTTGTTTTGAATGTTTACATTTTGCTAACCTTTTGAGCCTTGACCTTTTCGTTGTGAACCCTTTCGTTTAGCCCTTGGCTAAAAAATATTTTATATACCTAAGTCAAGACTAGTAGAGCAACACTTCAATATTTGGTAGGTAGCTGTTGGGTGTTCAATAACTGTAATTTATCTCCTTCTTTCCTTCATTGAAATAGTTAAAAAGATAGTATTTATTAGACCTGTCAAAAATTGACCCGATCCGAAAACCCGACCCGAACCCGCCCCAAAATTTTGGATTTTGAACACGATTTTCTCAATCCGAACCTGAAATAAATCGAACCCGAAAAACTCGCAAATTAGTGGGTCAAACCCGACCCGAACCCGAACCCGCCCGCTTGACCCGAACATTATATCCTTAGTTCTTTATTTTTCTCTAATTTATCTCTTTTAACAATAATGGTTAGTCATTTTTATTGAGTATTTTGAAAAGATATATGGCATCTATTTACAAATTAAACAATAACAACCTTATTTTTTTCTTCTCCATTCTCTGAAAATAAAACCGTACACAACTTTTAAATGAAAAAACGTTAAAAATAGGTATAAAATTGCATGGAATAACTATCCGATCTTTTTTTAAAAGTTAATTTAAAAGAACACAAGTATTAAAGATGCAAAAGTCATACCATTGTATAGTTAGTTAAATAAATCTGTCTAGTTTTTTAAAAATTAATTAATTTGTAATAATTTAAATTTTTGATGTTACAACTGCCAGATAATATCTTGTACTTCTTTTATTTAATTTTATTTAGTTTTCGTTCTGACTAGTCTTGAACTATGATACTAACGGTAGAAAAACAACTAGTCGTATTCGCATTGGGGTCGGTCCATTAATAAAGTTTTACTTGATTAGACATTGGTAGGTTAGTTAATAAAAATATTAAATCATTAAATAGGTTATTAGCGATGAAACTGCTACAACCTATTAAAATGCTCTAGATGGGCTGCCCAATAAATGGTCGACCCACTATTAACCTTCTTTCAATATACGGGTCGATCTACCCAAAATCAAGTGGGGTTTAATTCTTTACCCGTCCATGCAAGATGTTCATATATAATAATAAAATGTTTGAATATTTTAATATTCTTTAGAGAAATTACAATTATTATCCATTTTCATTAAATAATGACAATTTCGAGTAATAAATATGTAGATTTTTTGATTTTAAAAAAAGAAAAATAACTCACAAAAAAGGCGCTCTAAACCCGTTCGGTTGATCCGAAACCCGTAAAACCAAAACGCACCCGACCCGTATTTTACCCGAACCCGAAATACACCCGACCCGTATTCTGCCCAAACCCGAATACACCCGACCCGTATTTAACCCATTCGCCCGAGTTGACAGGTCTAGTATTTATTATGACGACATTAAATAACATATTGTTTAAATTCTTACTTTTAAATAAAATCTTAATAAA